>JAGWCC010000575.1:0-300800 GCA_022651775.1 Drusus annulatus
GCGTAAATTTTAACGTAATTAGATTTTAAAAGTGAACAATTATTAATAACTGGAAGCAGAAAAAATAAATTTGACAAAGTAATTAGTTTATTGAGTAATTTTTTTTAAGTATGGTGAAATGAATTATATGGTAAAAAACATTTAAAAGAGTAAATTTGGCATTTAATTATTTTATTTTTTTGTAAAAGCAATTTCTAAAATTAGTTATATTTTTAATAAAACGAATCTTTTAATAAAAAATATGATAGTTTTTTACTTCCCAATCCTAAATATATTTTTTAAATTTATGTTACTGCTTTGTATGGAAATGTTAGGATTCGTTAATTTTTCTTATAAACAAATCTTGGAATGGATTTCGTGGAAAACAATATTCTTTGTAATGAACTCAATAAATTATCGTAATTACTGATTCAAATATAATACAAGGACGGGTTACTTTTTAGTAATTTTGATTTCTATTTACATAAAATCTTAATTACAAAGCACCAAATCTATGTGTGTGATTATTCAAATTCTGAAATGGCAAAAAACACTCGAACGGTGAGTTCCAATAATATGAAATTTAAACAGATTTTTCTGTTTTGAAGTTTGGTGTCAACGCAACAATTATGAGCTCAAAATGATATTTCCACCATGAGCTGTCAAAATACTATACCATTTTTCTTTTTCCAATTTTCAATTTTTTTATTTCGAAAACAATAACTTTTTATTGAGTGTAATTTATTACCATTTTAAAGACATTTTGCATAACAATGAAAAGGTTATAAATAATATATAGTAAAATCTTTGTTTGTTAATTTTGTTTCCCAGTCACTCCAAAATATTTCAATTCGAGCATAAGGGACTGTTGGATTTCAAAGAGATTATTTGTAAGGTTCTTACCTTCTTGTTTTTCATCCAGTTCCTACTTTATCCAACCATTTTACTATTTTCGATTTCTGTATTCAAAACACAGAGTTTGAAAACAAGTGATAATCAAGCAACAAAAGAGAATTATGTGAAAAAACGTGCTCGTTCGTTAGTGTCTCGCTTGGTCGTTCGGTTTTTTGTTGTTCTTCAAATTATATTAAAGTGTGTGTTTTTGTTGTGGTGTTCGTTAGTAATACAATATGTAGAAAAATCAAGAACTTGAACTTCAACTTCATCGGTGAGTGAATTGGTTTCCTTACATCTTTCATTCCATAATCTCTCCACATCCATAATTAGACACTTCCATCAAGTAGTATAGTTTATCGTTTTAGAGTCCACTATTTTCCAAATTCATCTGAAGCTGAAAACATAATTGGTGTTTTTAAAATTAGGTTTAACTATATAAATTGTGCGAAAATTGGAAGAAAGCATGACTTAAAAGACACAACGAAGGTTGGCTATCATCGGAGAAATCTTTATCGTGCAGGCTGCAGTTTGGCCCATCTCAACGGAACTGCACTCGTCTAAAGTCACGCTGATTTATAAATCATAAAGTACGGTGTCTTCCTTTGTTACGCCTTCCATCAATCTTTCCCTAGATTATCAAGTGGGTCATCTTGTATTTTTCGCTTTCCATAATATGACAAAGGCATTGTGACTACGATGCATCATCTTAACTTGCACAACTTTTTTGGACTGAAAATTAAAATTTTTTTTTTTTTTTTTTTAATTTTCCAACATAAAATTATGTCGCGCCGTTTCTCCGGTGGGATGGGCAAAGAAAATGAACCGTCACTTCACTTTCATAACGATAATGTTTGAAACATTAAAATAGCGCTATTCAAAAAAAAATCTTTTCAAGGGGGCATACATCATCACATACATACAATTCTGTTTTTCTGAATCTTGACATGACGTGACTCAAGTATTTGATGCACTTGGTGGTGCCATTTTTTCGCCGGACGTCCCCGACGTCTTCTTTCATTCACATTCTTGCCATATATCCTCTTGGCGCTTTTTTATCCGTTCATCCGCTCTACATGTCCAAAACATCCAAGCGTCCATTTGGTATAATTGTTGACTACGTTTATATCGGTTTGACATTCTTTCCAAATCTTCTCATTTGTAACTCGGTCACACATACGCCTCGGGGCTCTCATTTCTAGAATTTGTTTTTAAATTACGTCTTGCTTCCTTCTTCTGCCAGTTCCACGCCTCGCTGTCAAACGTCCTTTTGAACTTTATATTATCGACCGCCTTCAGTCCTTCATTAATGAAGTGTCCTTCATCCACCCTTCTATCAATATCCTTATCAGCCTTTCCATCCTCCGTGAACATACTTTTCAAATACACAAACTCATCCACTTTCTTCAAGTATTCATCATTAACAACTATATTGGACATAGATTTTGTAGTTTTTCTTGACACCATGACCTTGGACATTCTTACATTCGTCATTAATTGATTCTGCATACATACTTTGTTCATACTAGACACGAAAAACTGTATTTCTTATATTGTCTTAATGTAATAATCAGCATATAACTGGTAAAATACTTCTAGATTAATCAACAATTTTCGTCTTAATTTTAAAGTTATTGACGTAACCAGCACTGCGTTAACATTGTTAATTACGCGTTTTCAAGATAATTAATTACTTCTAAGAATATAAATATAACAGTCAAGTTAATGATTGTTGAAAGTATAGACAGTTACAATTTGAAGAGTTGACTTTGATGAAAACTCAATAGGGTTTTGATCAATCAGCAATTTTAAAGTTTTTTATCAAATCTGATTGGGAAAGTTTGACATTTGTAATCTTATTGCGAACTTAGTTTGTGGGAATTTTTCCTATGAGGTTTAAATACCAATTTACCATGATAACGACAATTGGTAGAAATAACTTTTCATAGCAAGCGACTGTAAAAATATTTATATTTATTCTTTATACAGTATGTATACAGCGCCCTCGAGGTGATTTTTCACAAAAACGGTGCTATAAAAAATACAAAAATATTATTATTACATGCCCACAGGCCTCTTTTTAATATGTGTAGGTTATTATATAGGTATATACCGTTTTATTTTGAACTCCTTTACAATTTTTTTTGTATGCTTCTTCACAAAAAAAAATTGTCCTTCAAGTGTTTAATCTTTCTTCATAACTATATCTTCGCTAGAAAGGAAAACAGATAAAAGCGATACTTTGGCGAAAATAAGTTAAAAATATAGTTGTTTTTTCTGCATCGAAGGCTCTGATTCTCGTTTGATTCTGAAAATTTTTGTGGTCCTTCACCCATCTAAAATATATTTGGCAGAAAGCTTAACTCAAGCGAAACAAGTTTTTCGTCAGGTAACTCAGTGAGAGCATTACGTTACCTGAGTTACTTTTTTTTCAAAATCCAACAAGTACTGAAGACTTATGAATTTTATTGTAATACAAAAAATCTTTAAAGTGAGTGCTCTGGTGTAAACTCCCTAAAATAATGCGTCGGCCCTTTTGCAATAATTTAGAAAATATATTTAATTTACAATATCATAACATTCATAATTTTTACATAATAATAATAATTTACATTCTTTTTACTATAAATTAAATAACTAACTAACCATCACGCCGTTTTCCCGAAGGAGTAGGCAGAGAGAACAGACTGCTATAAACATCTGTCTTGGCACACACTCTTTCCTTCATTAACATTCATACATCGTTTTAACATACTCTTCTGTTATTCTGACTCTTCTCATGACCCGACTCAAGTATTTGATTCATTTGATCGTACCATGTCTTCCCTTTTTTGGTCCTATTATTTATATATATTTACAAATATATATTCACTCATTACTTTTCTAAATAACTGAGTAACCTTTCCCCGTACAATTATATATATTAAAAAAAAAAACATCTCAAAAATCAAAGTTAAAATACTTGTCTTATTTTTATCGGGTTTCGTTCGCGAAACATCAAAAAGCATTGCGTATTGAATTCAAATTAAATTATTTGCATAAAATTAAATTATGCCAAGTAAAATCTTAGAACTGCTTTGTTATGACATTTCCCTTCAGCATTGTCCAACATTATTTGACCACTTTATTTGTTTGACAAATTATTGTAGGCATCAAGTTTCGGTTAACTAAATACACGGGGTTGATTGTTACAAAATTATTTATATGCATAAATATCCCCCTCTTCGCATTTACCTAAATAATTGTACAAATATTGGTGTATAATGTACCTTTATTAACATAATACCTTTAAATGATTCATCTATAGTGCTAATCAGAAGATAATCCTTAACTTAGATTAGCGTTCTTGAGGTGAACTATCACAAAACTGCGCTATATAAATTCACTGTTATTATTATTAAAAACAAATAGTTAACTTAAGAAAACCGACACTGACGTAATACGACCCGGAAATATTTGCGCAAGTCAACTTATGTATGTTTTTTACAAACCAAATAACAACACAAAATTAGAGCAAGTGCAGAATCTTTCTGTAAAAAAAATAAAATTAAAAATACAACAAGAAACTCAAAATAAGTAAATTGGTTAGTAGCTGAGTGAACAAACGGGTCGATTCCTACCCGGGCGTCATGGGTTCAATTACTCTGCTAGCTAAGTCCTCCATCCTAACACAAACAACATTTTCCGCTTATTATGATGGCAGTTCGAGTTTTTCAGATATTGTCAGGTGATTCTAAATTTTTTTTTTCGAAAAAAATAAGAAAATAAATATGTGTTCAGTTTGAAGTTAAGTTGAAGCTCAGAATAATCAAGAAAATATATGGAGAGATAGCTAACTATTTTTACCCAACCTGTACAAATTTACGACAAATCACTTTCTTCGAGATTTTACGTCGTAAACCGCGAGAGAGAAAGAGACAGTATAAGTTTATTTATTTATTTATATACGCCCTCATGGGCTTTTACATAACATAAGTTGTCACATTATATCGCCCCACTTTTCTGTATGTTAGCATGTTTTCGGTCTCCTGCGTCTCCGGCGTCTCCGCCCACTACGTTTTGTTAATTTAACGGTTTTTGAGGTAATATCTTATCTTTTTGTTGACAACAGTACTGTGAAAAATGTTAAACAAATAAACGTAACATTTTGTCGACAAATGCCATGAATGGTTGTATAAATACCCTTGCCCTAGCTCTAGCCACGCCCGAGTCTAGATAAAATCAACAATCGCCAAGGGAGCAAGCCAAATAGGTTCATGATGCTCTGTACATTTCTTAAGACATTTATTAATTTTCCAAATGTTTAGTAGGATTTGCAATAAAATTACCTCTGTACGATGGGGTTGAAATTGCCAGCGGCCGCTTGTTTCGATTTATCAAAAAAGGGAAGATAATATAAAATGCATGTTTCACTTTTTTGGGATGCTCCGGCAAAAATATCAAAATGTTTTCAGCTTAAAAATAACTTAATTTGCCACATCAGATAATAAAAGCAAATCCAAAAAAAGGTTTTTAATTAAGACTTTTTTACAGACTTAAATCTTTATTTTTTTACTAGGCTTATAAAAATACTCCATAAAAAACACCCAGTTCAAACAAAGGTCAAGAATGTGTTTTACTCGCAGTATTTAATAAAAGCATCTATAATATTTTTAGGCGATCTAATTTTCAAACAAAAGTACACGATTTTTCACGAAGCTTCTGTTCAAAGATATTTTCGAATATAAGTATCGATGTGTTAATTTGTGAAAATCTGCGATAAAGATTTTTTGAAGCGATGGGGGTAACAACCGGCGGCCTGCATAGTCGAGTGGTAAGACGCTCGACAACGAATCCAGAAGTCACGGGCTCGAACCCGGCGTGCGCAAATATTTTTATTTAATCAACATGTTTCATAAGACATTTGATTAAAATAAATATATTTTATTTGCAACACGTTCCAGAGTGGTACATACTCAAATATCGCCCTGGTGAAAGACTACCATACAGAATTGAAACTTGCTTAAAATGGCTTTAGCCGCCGTGTTTGGTGACCAGATCTGAACAGCCAGGTACTTCCCAACCATCCCCTTCCTCGTCTCCTTCCCCTCTCCAATACCTTCAGCCTCACAACATATTCATTGAGCGTGCCATAGTCTCACTGGCTCTAGATGGTTGGGAGCAGTTTAGACTCTTGTGCGGTATTCACGTAAAAAAAAAGCTGATGTGATTTTCAATTTATAGATAGTTTATTTTTTGTAGGTTATGTTTGTTGTTCTGTGTTTTTGAAAAAAGGTGTGTTTTAAAATGCATTTTGTGTAATATATCTTTGACGTACACGAAATGGATTCTTTCGTGATTTTTAGAGATCGACATACTTAACTAAATTAAATTGGCTAACAGTAAAACAGATGCTAACATTAAACACATTTATACTCGTACATTAAAATGAAGAACAACTTGTTACTAAAAAAAAATTCTGACAAAATTATCTACAATATTGATATTCACAAATATAATACAAAGGCATGCAAAGAAATTAGACTACCAGAAAAGAATAAAGTCAACACACAAAACAGCTTACTATATAAAGATGAGAATTTTTTTAATGCGCTGCAGGAAACTATGAAAATTATGCCGATCAATAAATTCAAAATAGCCCGTAAAAATTATTTCAAATGCATATAAATCAAAACAACAAGTAGTATATAAGTTAAAATATTATAGAGTAAAAAAAAATGAAATAATTAGCTACTTGTAAATTTGAATGTACAAAGTAACTTATATAAAATAAAGACAACTAAAAAAAAACTCTGAAGCCAGTGGCATTGTAAGTGCAGATTTTGCGGATACAAAAAAATCCATGTTTTAAAAAAACGTTTATTTGTTAGCTAATAACTTATATTGTTAGTCACAATGGCACTTTATACTTTTTATACTTAATTATGTATTCTTTACACAAATTTACTAAAGGTAGAATGTTTAAAGCCTTTTGAAATAACCTCAACCGAAGCGATTTTTAATTCACGCGTCACGTGGTTTATCAGTTTATTCATGGCTCAGAATAAGCTTTGAAAAGCTGTAAATCCGTGCGAAATGAATCGCCAGGTAAATATGCACACTGACTCGTTGAAAACTATTTTGACTGGGTGTAAAGAGTTTTTCACTAAAAAAACACTTTGTAAAAAGCCTTTTTCAACGAGTGAGCGTGTGGATTTACTGGATTCTTTGTATTTATTCATCGGTAGGACCTATCAAATCAGAATGTCATGCTCTCTAGCATATTTGGATTACATGAATTTAAATAATGTTCGTTGCTTCGAGAAAATAAAAATACCGAATTAATTAGGAGGACGCTTTTAAGATAAATTTTCGAGTCTACTTTAATTTATTTAAAAATAAATTTTAATAAAGCAAGGGTTTATGCTTTGAATAAAATAAAATTGACTTCTCAAAGTTATTGCACTATACCCCCAGATACTTTGTTTATCAGTATTGCAGATCTTACAAAAAAAGGCTTTGACATAATTTAACAAAAGAAGGCAAACAAAAATTGAAAATCGATTTGGCTAGACTGTATTGAACGATTCCAAGTATTTTATGTCAAAAGTAGCAAACTTAACGTCTTTAGACAATCCTTCAAATTCATTAAGTTCAGTATTGATATTTTACTGACACAACTCAAACTGTCATTCTTAGAAGATCGTATATTGTACGAGTACTTCTTCTCTTTGTAACGTTTTAGCATGCTTAGGCCTGGGTGTTTGAACTTCTATCATATTTGACGTGGTTATAAATTGACATTCAGCGCAAATTTCTCTTAACATTCTACATGGTCGAGTGGTAAGACTCTCGACTACAAATCCAGAAGTCACGGGTTCGAACCGGGCTGGCGCAAATACATTTTATTTAATTAATATGTGTCGTGACACATTTAATTGATATAAAAATAAAATAAAGTACATTTGCTGCACGATTCAGAGTGGTAGATACTCAAGTATCGCCCTGGTGAAAGACCACCAATCATAATTGAAACGTTGCTTGAAATGGCTTTAGCCGCCGTGTTGACCAGATCTGAATAGCCAGCTACTTCCCAGCCTTCCCCTTTCTCGTCTCCTTCCCCTCCCCACTAGCTTCAGCCTCAAGGCATCCCCTTTTGGGGATGCCATAGTATCACTGGCTCTCGACGGTTGGGAGTAGTTGAGACTCTTGTGCGGTATTTACGTAAAAAAAACAAAATAATGGCCCTCGTTTACCTTCGATCATATTATTAGCCTATTAGCCTTACATAAAATTGCAGATTGGGTTGTTTGATCAGTCGTTGACTAAGTCGTTAAGCATAACGATCTTCGAAATTTGACCAAACGCTGACGGACTGAAAATCAGCGCCTAACGGACACCATTACAATGTCAAGATTTTAAAATCGCTTTTGGTGATCTACTAACGACGCCAATGTGACAGGAGTTTAAACATGCCTTATGATGTAATCGCAGCTACTGATTTTACCGTTGAATATATATATTTTTTAAATTTATTTTGTTTTTGTTTTTGTTTAAGATTTGACTGTGGATCAGGCCCTGGCGTTGTTCGGTCCGATAGTCCAGTGGTTCCCAACCAGTGGAACACATTGACCCTCTACAGGCGGCGGTGGGACGCGTGGCTGCAGCTCAATGGAGGAAGACATGTACAAGGGAGATCAAAGGTAAGTCAACATACGGTTATATTGGTCTAGATCAGGACTCGAGATAAGCCTTGCGTTATCTGAAGAAGTTAAAAAAACTTTCGCCGGATTTCCGCAAGGTACAACTTTGTCATACCTTACTGACTTTAATTTTGTAATAACTCCCTTGGGCTTAACAAAATGATGTTTTCGACAATAATGATATCTTCTCAGATAATATAATGTATTTTTGTATTTTTTTAAATTGTTTGTTAATGACATGAGTGTATTTTCTGGAATAGCTACTTATATTCGGATAGTTGATTTTTTCCCCACATGTCACAAAAAAAAATGTTAGAAATGTGAAGATTTTTTGTCGTTTAATAGTATTTTCGTGTGGCTGAATACATTTCTTTCCAAACAAAAACAAAATTAAATGAGGTTTTCATGTAAATACACACTGTTATGTAACTGTCTTACTGACGTAATCAATCTTCAAATATTTATTACTCGACTTAACGTAACACAAAATATCAATTTGGATTGACTATTTTGTTGACAAGCGATTACGGTTCATTTAAAGTTGTAAATATGGATGCGCGGTGCCTATACGACCTTCCGGGACACTATAGGTTAAAGGTTAAAAAATTTGCTAGACTCTTAATTTTTTTGTTAATTTAATACTGTATTCATTCACGCGGTTAACGTTTAGCAGCCATTGTACCAAAAATAGATACTTAAAGTTGGAAAGATGTAGACAGGCCTGAGGTGGAGATGATAATGCCTAGCTTTTGGCTTCTTCCGTTATCAGCATCACGGCGCATAGACTGGGATGCATTTTCTTATTACCATGACCACAGTTTATTACCTAGTTAAATATATTAATGGCTTGCGGGCACACAGCTATTCTGACTAAAATAAAAGAAATAACAAAAATTGTCACTGATGATTAAAAACTAAGTTATTTACGATATAATTTAATAAATAATGAAAATGTGATCAATTGGAATTTGTTAAAATTGAAAACGGACGAAGATTTTAATATATTTTTACAATCGTCGTTTTCAATTTTTAATTAAATACATAAATTTAACGGTATAAATAATGAAAAAAGTATTTTTAGCTTGCATAAATATTTTTATTCAAGACTCAAATAAATCAATTCCCCAAGCGTTCCATTTTAAAAAAAATCAATGGAAACCAAGAAAACTAATCATTTTTTGCCGTTCAGATCCTAGGTAAATATTATATTTATATATTATATTATTAAATATAAAGTACGTTTTGTAGTGGTTTAAGTATGAGTTTGTGGGTTGGCTTTCCCTTGCAGCACAGAAATATATCTTTAAAATAGAAAGTTTTTTTTTCTTTTAAATTTGGCTGATTATTGTAATATAAAGGTAGCTTTTAATGAACCTCAACCTTTTGAAACGAGAATTATTGTATCCACATATAGAACATTTTTATTCCTTGATTACACTTTAAAAAAATGTCAAATATGGTTTATACTTATGGTGTATAAATTACTCTACGTTAATTTAAATTAACATTGGTTCTCGGATGGCAATTTTTATTAATAAGGTTAAACGTTACATATTACACACATAACAGCTTTAAATAAAATAAAATAGTGAATTTGCAGTGTGTATCTAAATAAATGTAAAGATAACATAAAACAAAATAAAAAATACTAATGGATCCCAGAACAAGCATAACCGTCAAAGTAGAAGCTGTAAAAATATTGGCAGAAATAAGGATTGCAACCTAGCGGAAAGAGACAACCCCATGGAAAAGATTTTGAGCTATTAGAAAATAAAAACTTGACGTTTTAATATTGCCGTGGTCACAGGGAAAAATAGCTAAATTCATGTTCATTCGAATTATCACTGGGTTACAATAGATTGAAAATCAGCCGCTAAAAATGGATTACAAAACAGATTTTGCTAATGTCACATTTGAATGGAATACGAAACTAGCAACAAACTGTTATTATATTGAGATAATTACTTTAAATTTTTACATGTAATTGTTCTAAATTTGTATCAGAGTTAAATCCAGCATAACGTTAGTAAAAATATCAAATGTAAGGTTTTTTTTCAGAATAAATGAACTTTGATTATCGATGCTCAAAATAATTCAAATTATGTTAAGTAATAATAATAATAATAATAAATGGATAACTTTTATAGCGCCGTTTTTGTGGGAAAATCACCTCAAGGGTGCTTTACAAATTAATTTATCTAACCTATAATTTATCACTTAAGCTTATAACTAATAACTTACAGTTAAGATTTATTACTAATGGCTTACACCTAATATTTTCAACCAGTGACTTACAATAAGGACTTATAGCTTGTAACTAACAGTGAAATAGATGCTAACATTAAAAACATTAATATTTACACATACAAAAAAAACCAACTTATTACCAAATTATTTACAACGTGGATATTCACAGACAGTAGGTCTCAAAAGCTTAGTTATTTTTCCACCTTTTGCTTTCCTTCCGCCTCACCTTATCCCAACTGGGGGTACTTTAATGACGCTAGTTCCCAGTGGCATTAAAGCTGACTGCGGGTTTTTTTCGGATTTCAAATGTATTTTTTTTTAAGTTTGTCAAATTACTCTATTTTCCACCCTGTCCGTTTACGTGCACCTTACCCATTCCGCACTCTATTATATTGAGACGTACAAAGGTAAAAGGTACCCGGGGCGGACAGGGTGTATTACAATGATCGAGTACCGCGTTCTTCTGAAAAGCTGTGACTCAGGGTTGCCACCAGTGGTGGTTTGTGACAACCCTGAACTTATTTTTTTTTAGGTATATAATTATTTTTAAAGATGCGTTTTGATTGTCTCACTAAAAGCTTGAAACGTGGACTTCTAGGTTGATGTATTTATTCAGATCTTGATGTCTTTTTCTTCCTGTGAGTTTTCGATCAAAATAAACATTTTATTAGGTTTTCTAAAATTAGAGATGATTTTCTAAAAGGTGTTAAAGTCTGAAATAGAAAAAGAACTCTCAAGATAAAAATTCTAATTTCATGATATTTAAAATTCACAGCATATTTCGTTCACAATTTCAGGGTAAACATAAACTTTCATCACTTCTTTGACGGCTTGCATAGTCGTGTGGTAAGTCGCTCGACTACGAATCCAGAGGTTGCGGGCTCGAACTCGGTGTGCGTAAATCCTTTTCATTTAATGAAAATGAGTAAAAACACATTAAGTTCATATAAAATAATATATTGTGTATTTGCAGCACGTTTCAAGTGGTAGATAATTTAAGTCTCACCTTGGTGAAAGACCATAATTCAGAATTGAAACATTGCTTGACATGGTTTTAGCCGTGTTTGGTGACTAGATCTGAATAGCCAGGTACTTTCCAAACTTTCTTTTTCCCATTTCCTTTCCCTCCCCACTACCTTCAATCTCACAACGTACCCCGATTGGGGATGCCATAATCTCACTGGCTCTTGATGGTAGGGGACAGTTGGGACCCTTGTGTGGTATTCACTATAAAAAAAAAACTGTCTAATAAACTATACATTTTTTAAATGTTCTTCTCTCAAAAGTGAGGAAAGACTCCAAATTAACTGTTACATATTTTGCACTATTTTTTCAATTAGAAGAAAGATTTCAAAAGGAAACATTGATACTCGAGTTTCGCTATGACTATTAGAATCATATGAGAATTCGAACATTAGTGTGAAGGATTTTCGTAAATTTATAACTGTATTATACCTGCGTATTTTCCCAATATTTCGCTTTCTAGCACAAAAAGTTACCAGCCGCCATTGGTGGAAACCCTTCCAAGCTTAGGTTGAAATTTCCGAGTCTTTGGCAATTTTTTCAGGTTTCTGGGTTAAATCTTGGGAATGAAAGCGTTTGGCAACAGCCGCGCCGTAGTTCCAATAGGCGGTAAGTGGCACTTCCGGCCACTCGCAGGCAGTACCGCTAATAAAATCCTGCTTTACTTTAATCGGACCCCGAGAGGCGTAGATTGGGGTAAAACGCGTAAATTACTAACCGATAATCCGGAAATGAGATTGTTTCATGTTAAAAAATCATTTTATGTAACGACTTATAATTTTAAAGCATAAAGGCGGCTTTAAAAATCATTAATTTTACTAACGGATTTTGCACAGATATTGTTTTTCTTAAAATAATTTGAATACCCAGTATAAAAATTGTAACTTAAATTGCCGTCAAAGTGAATGGAAGAAAAAGTTGGGGACGCCTGAGGAAGACATGGTAAGATCAAGTGAACCAAATACTTGAGTCGGGCCATGTGAAGAGTCAGAATGACAGAAGAGATTGTATGAGACGATGTATCAATGAGAATGAAGCAAGGAGTGTGTGCCAAGACAGAGTTGATTAGTTAGTTAGTTATTAAATGTCTATTTTAAAATTACGTACCTAATGTCAAAATGATAGAGCTCACCTTTCGACGTTATTTCTACTTAAGAAAAAAGATTTCCGCCTTTTAAATGTATCTTTCACGGTAAGTGCAAAGTTCAAAATGTCAACTTTACCCGAAAAACAAAATAAAAGCTATTTGCGCACGCCGAGTTTGAATTCGCGACTTCTAAATTAGTAGTCGACTGTCTTACCACTCGACCACGGAGGCCGTCTGTAAATCTGGTATAAATATATTTTAAAAAATATCCCACAATGACCGGTCGGTAGTTGAGTGGAAAAACACGTCGGATTCCCACCAGGGCGTCGTGCGTTCAATGCTGCCCTCTGCTGGCTAAGTCCTCCATCATTGCACAAGCAACATTTTCCGCTTATTATAATGGAAATAGGAGTGTTTCAAATATTGTCAGGTTATTAGTAACTCGAAAATGTTTGAGTTTCGTTTAAAAAAATAAAATAATCATAGATCGTAAAGCTCACAAGAAAATACAGTTTCTAAGCGTTTCCTATTCAGTTCGGAGACCCATCGCTTTGAAAGAGGATATCCAGGTGTCCTTGTTCTAGGCCAAATCAGTGGTTCCTGTTCGTTGTGGGCGTTGCCTCACCTCGCACAGCCTCTAAAGTTGCTTTCCCCAACTTAACATTTTTCATAAACTATATTTTCACAAACATTTATTGACTTTCTTCGAGTTATGAATGAGCTCGTAACTCGCGAGCCGGAAACCCGAAGCACCTCGTGAAAAACGAATGTTCTGGAAACAATATCTGTTATTATATTTATTAAACGGAAGCAAAGAAAATGGTTTCCGTTTTCACGCAGAATGAAACAATAAAAGCTCTTTCGGCGAACGTGTTCCTGAAAAATAACTATTTTCAATTTATTTTTCCGCAGAATTTTCTCGTGCGTTTTCCGAGAGACGATACAAATTCAGATCAAAACTGCTTAACGCTACATTATATCTCAGGGAGGCTTTACCAATGTAACTGTAGAGAGTGAAGAACTAATATCAAAACTTTTAACTAAAATGTTAATTTATATAGAAGACAAATATATGCCTGATTTGTCCTTCATCCAAAAGTAGATAAAAAATGGTAGATAATATATTTTTAATATCCTCTATGAGTTTGTTGTGTAATTTGTTTTTTTTAATTTTCAATTTTTTTTTTACCTCATTTTCTGTTTTGTACATGTTTTTGTTAATGTTCTATTAACTATCAAACTAAGTTCATGCCCATATCATGATAGTTGTAAAAAAACATAGTTATAAATTTCAATATAATACATAGAGATATAAGAAAAAAACACTTATTTTTGAAATACTTGAGTCAGGCCATGTGGAGAGTCCAAATAACAAAAGAGTATGTATGAGACAATGTATGAATGTGAATGAAGGAAGGAGTATATGTCAAGAAAGAGTTATATGGCAGTCCGTCATCTCTGCCTACCTGTCTGGGGAAACGGCGTGATGGTTAGTTAGTAAGTTTTGTTACTTCTGTTTGCAAAATCAGTAATATATGTTTTTAAAGTTAAATAGAAGAGTAAATATTTATAGGCACGTATAAACGATTATTATTATTTACTACTTAAAAGGTGGCGTTGAATAATGACCCTTAATTGCAATTTGTCGAAGTGAAGAGCTCTCGATGTATTATGAAAATGATTGACATATAATGTTATTTCTTTTATATGTAATACTGTACAAGAGTCTCAACTGCTCTCAACCGTCTGGGGCCAGTGATACTATAGCATCTCCAATTAGGGTATTTTGTGTGGATGAAGATAGTGTGTAAGGGAAGGTAATGGAGAAGAGGAAGGTTGAGAAGTACCTGGCTATTCAAATTTCTGGTCACAAAATACGGCTAAAGTCATTTCAAGCAACGTTTTGATTCTGAATAGTGGTCTTTCACCAGGGCGATTCTTAAAGTAACTACCACTCTAGAAAATGATCAATAACAACAGTGTTTTATTAGGTTTTTTTCATTATATGTGTAAAATATTTTTTTGTTTCAAATGCCCCGAAGATATCATCTAAATATTAGGCAAACAAAAAAAAAGTTTACCTTAAATGAACTATTACAAAGATTTTATATTACATATCAACAAAAAAAAATGTGGCATTATATTTCTTTTGGTTTTTTTCATGGCGCCTGTTTATTGAAAATATATTCTCAAGGGCGCTTACCAATTCTGTTTTTATTTTCTGTTAATAATTTTATCAGTTAAAGTTCACCTTTACAAAAACATTTGAAAAAAAAATTGCCTTTCTCACTAGCAACACAAACAAAACTACGAAGGGTACAAAACATGTCATGCAGATACTCAGCGCATAGACCTCAGCTGTATAGTCATAAATATTATTACACATCCTCTATATAACTTTCATCATCGATATATGCCGAAGTTATTTGTCAGCACTTGGAGAATATTTTCAGGCCTTTGGAAGCGGACTCAACGAACCAGTTTTAAGGATCGAAACCATTATTTTCCAATTTTCGCCAAATTTCAATGTCATTACTGAAAATGGCAGTACGTGGTTTATTGATTTTGTCTTTATTGTATCACCATAATTTAATATGGAGTACCATTATTCGCGTCAAAAAATTTTACTGGGAAAATATCTTTGAATTTTTTTGACATGCGACGAACAGATTTAAAACAGTTTTTTTCGTGGAACAAATGTGTGTTAAGTAAGGCCCTCTGCATACACTCAAAAGAAACTGATTATGGACGCAAATTGCTAACCAGTCCGCGATGAGTTTGAACTTTAAATTTTTTTATGTAAATTAGTTGAATTAAATTTAATATTCTTATTATTTAGTTCTGCAAGTTTTAGTTTTTTTAGTGACAGCTGTTTCGTCGTTTAAGGCCATTATTAAACTGTCTAAATGAGTTCAAACCTTTGTAATTAAATGGGACACCGCGTTCGGCGCCACCGTCACTAAACAGTCACTAACGCTTTAGTTACCAGTTGGTAAGAAACTCGACTTTGATTCGTTTTTGACTTGAGTCTTAGTCGCCTAGTTTCTCATCCAATGCAGTACATCAACGTTTCTTGTCACATCATTTTATCATAATATTTTCGTACATAATTTTTTTATGAATACGTATTTTATTTTAAGTAGAAAAATATCTCGTTTTACATAACTTCACCACCTTGCACATAACACAGAAAACTACCAATTTCGATCACTTATGAGTAGCCCGCGTGTGCGGAGCTGCGTCACTGAAGAGTTAGTAAACGGCTAGTAATTTCAATCACAAACCAGTTCAGTTTCTTTTGAGTATCTCCGTATGGATACGGCCTAAGTTGAAAAAAATACTTAATTTCACTAACTACATTTATTCAAACTTTGAAAGCACCTTTCCTTTATCAGGACAAAAGTTTGTTTTTACAATCATAAAAACAATGCAACAGTTTAAGTTAAAGCGGCGGATTCTCAAGGAAGATTATTGTATAATTTCATCAGTGTTTTTAGGAGCCTACGAATTTAAAAGGTTTTTTTTCTTCGCACTTTTTAAGTGCCACTATTTTTTTAAATCGTTTTAATATACAGTAAAACTAAAGCATCCAGAACATTGAATACACCTATTCAATCTTAGTTATTTTAAATATTAAAGACTTCATAACATTATTGAATCTTTCTCTAATTGTTAAGTTTCAAGGAAACATATTTTAATCACATTTTATGTTTATGTGAATACAGCAGGAGTGCCAACTGGTCTTAAATGTCCGGATCCAGTATAACTATGGCAATCTAAATAGGGGTATGTTGTGAGGTAGGAGGAAGTAGGGAAGGAAGTAGATGGAAAAGTAAGTATATGGGGAAGAAATAGGTTGAGAGGTACATCGTTTTTTAAATCATCAAACACTACTAAAGCCATTTCAAGCAATGTTTTGTTAACGAATCACCAGGCCAATAATAAGAGTATCTACCACTCTTATTTTATACTAATAAAATAAAAATAAATAAAATTAACCATAAGAATTATTTGCGCATGCCGGGATTAGAGGCTGTAACCTCTGGATTCGTAGTCAATGATCTTTACTTTTAGACCACGAAGGTCATTGAATATACATAGAAATATTTTTTCCTCGAAATCCAATAAATGTTGTAGACGTTACGCTTATTATGCTTTGTAGACGTTACGATTATTTTTATTAGAATACAGAAAACTTTTGTTTCAAAATAAAGAATCATGGTTGTAACCTTTTTTTTCTTTTCAATAACTTTTTTCCAATTAGCATTGTTAAAATTTGATCAATATTGTTTTTATAATCATTAAAAATGTCTTTCCGTGATATATGGCATATTTACGAATATTTAGTTCAGCAATATTATTTTCAGTTAGCTTTGTCATTTTTAAATTGAGGCTTGATATATCCGCTAGACTGAAAGAAAATGAACAGTATATTTTTTACTCTTATAATTTTCTTTCATAACTCGGAAGCGTAGCTGGGATTAAATAGTGTTAATAATAGATGTTAATAGTATAACACAAATTTAAACAGACTTTAATTAACACGCCATGCCACAATCTCTGCAACTTCACCTTCTAAATTTGCATATTTCACTCGTATATTCCTTGTACTGTAGCAATAGAATCCTTCATCTCGCGTAGATTCATCTAAGTCTGCAACTTCTATTGCTCTGGGCGTCTCGTATGGACCATTTAGTATTCAGACCGGAGCGCGCTCCCACGGTGATATCAAACCACAGGATATTGTGTGGCCAGGGATGAAAGCAGTGTTTTACCTGGTTTGTACGTAGTACTGACAACCTGACTGACAATGTTTTAAATAAATAACATCCAGAATTAAGGCCGGGAGTTTTTTTTTAATGTGATATCGTACAAAAGCCCAAATCGGCAAGGCATGATACCATCTAAGGCATCCCAGGGTTATAAAAAGAGTCTGAAAGCATGGTGAAAAAAGGGAAGCATTTCAAGCAACGCACCTTTCAATTTTTATAAAAAGGAAGGTTATGATATGGGGAAGAAGGTAACTTAACATAACTAAACCAAAAATATATCTTAGCAATTTTTTGATTCCATATGATGTTTTCTAAGTAGGACGGTACTGAGTGTTCCTTTTCAATCTTGAACGATGTATAAATATTTTTTTGACGTGGAAAAAATAATGAACCACAAATAAAATCTATATGAAAATCATGCGTTTATATTTGCTTTTGCCAAGGTCATATCAAGAGTCGATATAACAGTAGAATATGTATGGATGTGAATAAAGCAAGTGTGTTCCAATACAGAGTTGTATGACGGTCAATTTTCTCTACCTACCGCTGCGGGTAAACGGCGTAATGGTTAGTCAGTTAATTAGTTATATCCAACTCAAAATCTGTAAAAACAATGAACTATTTTGGCTTCTTATTCAATATTTACTTGCATTTTTTCGAGCTGTTGTTTACCCCTAAAACAAAGAAATAATATTTATTACTGTTAAATCACGAATTTTTGTATTTACCTTTTCCCCGTCTTGAAGAAACAGAAAACTTGGGAAAATAATATTTTCATGTTATATTTTTATAGATCCATTTTATTGTGCTCGTGTCCACCTAACTAGGTCACTAGAGATCTGCTTCAAGAAGAACACTTCCCTGGAAATAATTTTATTTAGTAATGTTGTTGATGGCGTTCGGGATTTGCTTTGACCAAAGCTTAGTTTATTATTTTAATCTCTTATGAAGCTTGGAGTCAAACAGAAACACTGTTAGAATATTAAAAAAAAAATAAAAAAATAAACTTAGAGTATATAGAGTCCTATCAATCCAAGGCAGTGTAGTCAGTTTTTGATATTTTTTACCTGACTCGGTGGACCTGGGCTTGGCCTAGACCATGGCTAGGGTATTTATACATCCACTCATATCACATATCGACATAATGTATTTGTTTATTCGAATTACCACTTTTCACAGTACTGAAATCAACAAAAATATAGTATCTAACCTAAAAACCTTTTAGTTGTGTGAAGCTTAGTGGCATAATAAAAAATGTGGGCAAAGTCCCGGGGTGACTTA
Source organism: Drusus annulatus (assembly GCA_022651775.1). Lineage (NCBI taxonomy): Eukaryota > Metazoa > Arthropoda > Insecta > Trichoptera > Limnephilidae > Drusus > Drusus annulatus. The sequence goes on from JAGWCC010000575.1 coordinate 18,966, forward strand.
GGAGCCCATGATCATTGTAACAGTAAGTAGAAGCGGAATATTATATGTGTTGTCTCTTTCTCTCTCATGGTGTACGACGTAAAAAGCCGGAGAAAGTGATTTATCGCAAGTTTGTATCGGTTGGGTAAAAATAATTAGCTTTCTCTCCATATATTGTTTCTCCAAGTAAATAAACAACGAAAATGAATTAATTACTTTGTATAAGACCACAGATTTAATTTTATTTTTTATGACCGACCGATTTTGCTTAACATATGCATCATCAGGATACAAAATTGAACTTAACAAAAAATACAGTGTACGGTTATATATACATACAGACGGAGAACATAATATAAAATAAAATAAGAGAACAAATTATAGAATAAAATTTAAAATTATAATAAAGGAACAGAGAGAAAGACAAAGACAAAGACAACACGAAATGACAGAGGCAAAATGTCAACTGAGAAGGTGATTACAGAATAATGAAAAATCTTACGAGTTTACGGGAAATATACCTAATATTGGACTACTGGACAAATTTAACTGATTATTTAGAATATGAATTCAATGGCTTTCTTTATTAATAGTGTTTACAAATTACTTAATCTGTTGCCATGACCATTTTTGTGAAGAATATGAGCACCGGTGCTTTTATTAAAGGAATGATATATTTCTGCATGTGGTAGATTAATATTATTTGAACTTCATGCTTCAGGGAATATATTTAAATATTCCCTCAACATTTTATTCCAACCCTGTGAACTCAGATTGCCACGTTGTGTGGATGAATATTTACAACGTCAGCAATGCGGTTGTCTCGCACCACGAAAACATAAAGGCAAGGAGGTTTCGATGCGAGGAGGTTGTTGAAACAACGTTTAGTTGAACGTTCGAGATCTGACTTTAAAAGTACTGAATACTCAATGTTCCCAAGGGGTACCTCACTTAAGCCAACATCACACATCTTATTCGGTAGTCAAAAAGTTTGTTATTTAATTGTTGTTTTTTTTCATTGTGCCTCGTGTGTCTTAAATTAAACTCGAAGTGCGCAGTTTATTTCCGCGCTGTGCAAGTGGGTTTGGTACAAAACAAAAATCTATCGATATCTTTTTAGGTTGAAGATTTTTTTTAATCTCGCAGATGTTGTTGGATAAACTGGAATATGGTTACAGCTTTAAAACAAAATGTTATCGTTTTGTTTCACAGAGCTTGTGTTGGATTTCATGGTGATAATTTGTTAGGTTCTTACCTTAATGTTTTTCACCTGGTTCCTATTTATCCAACCATTTTGCAATATCGAATTCCGTATGTAACAACATAGTGTTCGAAATAAATGACAATCGAAACAGAAGAGTTTGATGTGAAATAATGTGTTGTTCGTTGGTTTTTCGCTTGTTTGTCGGTTTTGTTGTTCTCAAAATAATTCACAATAAATGTAGTTTTGTGAATTGAGAAGACTTAAATCAGTGTGGTATATTTGTGTTTGTCAATAATACAATTGTCTTAAGTTTTTCTTTCTTTGTCTAAGCTTAGACTCAAGCGGCACAGATTACACGAAACTAAAAAAAATTAAAAAACTAGATTCCTACTAGGCGTCGGTTGAACTAAGTATCACAAAATTTGCCATATAATATATATAGACAGAGAGGATGGAATGAAAAATAAATATAGCACTACACACACTCTTTTCTTCGTCTTCTTTTATTCCTTATCTTTTCTGTAAAATCTTCCGCTATTCCGACTCTAGTATTGTATCCCCTTTATGACTGCTTCATCCATCCACTTGCGTATCGTAAATGCTTCTGACACGCCATTATTAATTTATTCATTCATTGTACTTTTCTGAGTTTTCCTTTTGTGTTAATGTTACTTACTAGACTAATAATTAAAAAAATAATTAACATAATCAATAATTAATGTTGAACTTGCATATTTTTTGAACCGCCTCAGTCAATACAGTCAAAAGTTTTTATTTTTACCAGAAATAGTACGTCTCAAGAACATTTTATTTTCCTCTACCCAGATCCATGCCGCACTTCGATGCATCAGGGTTGGTATCGAAACTCTATTTTGCGTCGCTGACATGGCTCTTTTTGACAACATTTAATTATAATTTTATCAAACCCAATACAATACATTAAAAATCATAGACGTTTTAGGAGTTTTTGCTACCCATGAAATCTCAATACCGAAAACGCGTAGACAGATAAAAACAGTATAAGAACAGTAAAACAGTTTAGACAGTATTAAAAAAAACACTAGATACTCAATGCACTGTGCAATTTTGTCCACTATATTTTTTCATTATAACCAACCACTGTGGTGGTAGCAAAATATCTTTATTTTGCCTTAAAGCCTCAGCACTCAAAATTGGCCCTAAACGTCACATTGTAGCTTTCTAATACAAGCAATACTACAAATGATTCATTTGTAAATTCTACACGAATAGTTAGGAAAATACCTAAGGTTTCCAGTGAATGAAAATTTTCAACTGAAATATTCTTAATTCTATAAAAAACGTACCAAAATATCAGTAAAATGTGCAGTTTGATAACCAGGGAAAGCATTTTTTAAGGTTTTACCTAAAATTCTAGTACGCATTTCAAATATAATTAAAAGGATTACTGTTTAAAAATTGTATTCACTGGAAACCTTAGATATTTATCTTACTACCTGTATATAATTAACAGTTAAATTATTTGTAGTATTGCTTGTATTAGAAAGCCAAAAAGTGTTTATTTTTGGGTGCTGACCCAAAAATAAACAAAAATAAATAATTTGATTGGTAACATCCATTCTTTATATTATAAGGTATGAATGACACCTCTTCTTTCTTGGTGAAAGCTCATTTAAAGAACATACATATATTTTCGTTAAACGATACATTCCCAAGTAGCTAAAATGATTCTCTGAAAATCCGAAATCAAATATTTAAAATATTATGATTGAATATTTTTAGGTTGAATATTTTCCATTTTCAATACAATACAATCAATTATGGAAATTTTGGATACTGTTTAACAAAACTTTTTATTTTTATTTGTGTTCAATTTCATAACAAAATATAGGAACTCAATTTCAGATTACTTTTTCCACTTTTTTAATGCTACTCGTATATGTATAGAAATGGTCTTTCTTTGGATCTGAAAACCTGTATTGTAGGCCAATATTAATATGAATTTGTTTTTTTTTAACGGCGCTATGTTACACGTTCTGACGAATTCTCACAATGATTTGCCATTACGAACATATGTATTAAGGTTAAAAGATACATAATATATTTTTATAGGACACGTAATCAATAGACGGAGAATGGAGTGTCATTTGTCATTAGAATATATGATGAGGAAGAAAAGGAAAAAAGTAGGTGATGTCTCAGGTCATGTTAAGAGAAGTGTGCATAGTGAGAAGATGTATAAATGTGAGTGAAATAAGGAATTGAGGTGTACTGCAGACCTTAGCTCGCGGGAAAATAACACAATGGTAAGTGAGGGTTAGTAGCCAAGTGGACAAATGCGACAGGTTTCCACCCAGACGTCGTGCCTTCAATCCCCTGCTAACTAAGTCCTCCATCTTTGCATAATAAACATTTTCTGATTATAATGTTGGAAGTAGGAGGAATTAAATTTTTGTCAAGATATTTGTCTATTTTTGTCATTTATTTTATTGTGCGAGTACACGCCTGAGTGGGCTTTTACATATAAAGGTTTACATAAAACATTAAAACGAATGAAAATTATTTGCTCAAACAAAATAAAAAAAATAGTTATAAAATAGGAAAGAATAGGGTTTGATTACATTTTGAGCAATAACATAATAGTTATTATATTTTTGAATTGTATTTGATTTATTGAAGAAAAGGAAAAATAAAGACCAGTATTAAAACAGTGTTAATAAAGTACTGTTGAAAATATTTTAACCTTACTTATTTTGATATATTGGGATGAAAGGTGAAATAGAATATATCCATTTTCCTCTCATTTTGGAAAAACTACTGCGCTAGATCTAACACGGTCTGCTACCTTAAAAAAATATTCGGGCTTCAATATAGAAAAACAAACCTCGAGTGGAAAATCAAAAATATTAATATTGAAAATCCCCTGGAATTAACCTAATGGCCAGACCTCAAACAGGCCACTTTTATTACTTTGGCTGAGACAAAGCAGAGGTTCTAAATTACCCAGCTTATCCAGTAATGATTTTCCATCTAAGGAAATATTATTTATATTAGAATTTTTGAATTGTCGCTCTTCTTTGGTATATTTCGTTTGAATTATTCATATTCATCGAACCGATTCTCAATCCTCTGTCCAATCCTTTGATTATTTTTGTATGGCGGAAGACAAAGTACAAGGGCGGAAGAAAGTCTCGAAATAAATCCTATTTTATGAAATATCTCAATAAAAATATATTATATAAATTGGGCAATGGCGGATGCGCGTGACGTTTTGCCTAATTTTAAACATTTTCTCGTATTTTTCCTATGCGATAATATATATCAAAGGTCTAAATATAAATTCGTGCCCTTTAGCTTACCAAAGCATCATTTATGGAAAGGGGTGGGCAGAAATAATTGGAAAGACGGTCTCTTTGTTTCACATTCATAAATATTTTTAGGTTTTTTTGCTCTTGTTATGACTGACTTCTTCATACATCCTTGTTCACGTCATATCATCGCCGAAAAGGCAAAGGGCTGAAGTGCCACTTTGGAAAGTTTACACCATTATTAAAGCACTTATTTTTTGTTTGTTTGTTTGTTTACAATAAAATTCATAAGTCGTACCAGGTTGGAATTTGAAAAAAAAAAGAGTTAACGCAGGTAAGTTAATGCTCGCATTGACTAATTTCAGTCTCTGCGGAGTTACTTAAAGCGACTGTACCAGACGTTTTGTCAGCACATTGACTATAAATTTTGAGGGGCCAGTTTCTTCAAGTCAATCAGCGAAGCGGGCCTGGGTCGGTTGCAGCAAGTCGAAGTTCCAAAGGCGGGAGAAGGCGGATGGTCCAGGGAAAAGCAGTCAAACGAAGTTGTAGAGTCCAGGCGGGAAGAAGCGGTCAGAAGCGTAGAGTCAGGAGAGATGATGTCGGTAGAGATGCTGAGAGTATTCTACTTTGGACCGGTTTGGGCCCTGTATTTATATCCCCGGCCCAGCATCCGCTGGACCCGGGATTCGGGCGCTCAAAACGCCCGGTTTTCTTGCGAGTTCTCCTCTGAGAGCTCGTAGCTCCCACTAGCATTTTTCTAGCGGGAAGGCCAAAATATACCAGCATCAGCTCTCTTGATGACCTTTCGCTTCCAATAAACCACTTCTTCCCAGCATTTTTATTAATCTCAAAGTTTTACATTTTACAATTTGTTAGGAGGGTTACACAAGGGGTGGTGGTATATGTTTTTGTCTTATAACTACTTAATTAACATAATTACAACTTTTTATTTTATACAATTATGTAGTAGGGAATTCAGCCGTCAGATCTGTGTACTTTTATTTATCGTACCGATAACTGAATTCCCGCTAAGCTAGTTTACAAATTAATACCTAACCATAATTACGCAATAATAAGATTTTGAAATACGCCGAATCTCTGCCTAGCGCTCATTGGCTGTCGGATCGGTTCATTGAACGAGGCGGGCCAGCCTCCGGGCGCTAGAGAGGGGGTACGGCGTAAATACTGCCATCCTAGTAAATCGTTCGGTAAACGACCGGTAGAGCGCCATAATCGCTCGGCTGTCTTGGGAGAAGGGTCGGAGCTCGCTTGCAAGCGTAATCTCCTGACCGTTTGTGGAGGGGGGACGTAAAAGGCCCGATTACTCCGCTCGCCGCGACAGATGATTTTCAGCCGCGCGGCGATAACGTGTTTCCCGGGCGGTATTTCGCTCGGGGAACAACAAGGAATTTACATTTAAACATATTATTCTTACTTAGTATCTAAACATATTTATATTACTTATTATCACTCTAATGAGCAGCCGGTGGAGGCTCAAAGCGTCCGATACACCCACCCCGGTGCTAATCCATTGGCACCAGCTATCCTCGGACGCAACGGGGTCCCCTGGTCCAGCGGCGTCCTGTGCGGCCTTCCTTTTAGGCGGCTGTGGGCGCTCCTCTGTGGGGGGAATCTCCGGCGCGGATCCTCGGACTTGACGGGGCCCTCTCGTACAGCGGCGTCCTGCGCGGCCTTTCAGGCGGCGGGGGCGCTCCTCTGCGGGGGGTCTCCGGCGCAGACATTTTGTCAGCGGGGCCGAGAGAAGGGTTTCCTCACGTGGTGCTTGTTTTTGTGTGTTAAGAAACGCTCCCGGCTCCTCTCATGTAGGGGAGACGGGGCGACAATAAATTTAGTTGTTAGGCTCGTTTGTGTTTGCCAAACGTGCGGCCATCAATGCTGCCTGTAGTTGTAGGCGCGGGATGGAAAGGGTCTTTTATGCCACTTTAAACTTGCTTGCCAGGAAGGTTGAATGTGTACCTTCCTGGGATTTTCAGTGAGGTTACGATTGTGCAACACTTTAACTTGCTTGTCACAAAAGGCTAAAAAGCTGTTCAACACTGTTTTTTCCATCAGGCAGCTTCTCGGGGTAGACTCGTCGCTATGGCGGAGGAGTTGTAGCCGGTTCGTCCATTTTGGACGCAATCTTTTATTCACTTTTCCGCCTCTTTCAGGCGTAATCTTCTTTTTTCTTTTTGGTCCATTTTGGACGTAATATGTTTTCACTTTGGTCCCTTTTGGACATCCACATATTTATTTTTGTTTTTGTAGAGAAAACGGTCGCCTGTAGAGTTTAATACTAGGCACCGTTTCTCTCTTGTTTTTACTGCCCAGCTGCGTATCGATGCGGCCGGTTTGGCGCGCCGTTTGGACGGCACTTCACCAATAGGAGCGGGGCGGTTGGGCGCTCAAGTTCTTTCAGTAGAAAGCCCCTTTTTTGTAAGAAGGGTGCTCTCATCTCGTACCGTGGCGGTGTCGCAGGGCCGTGTTTTGTTAGCCGTGAGGGGATTCTACCCTTTGCGCGGCTGCGTCCATTCGGGCCCGCTGACGTCACGCCGGGCGAGTCAATAACGGAGCTCTGTTTTATTGACACAGAGAGGCGATCTGCTTCGTCTGGTTTGCCGATGACGTTGAGCGTGACGTCATCTTCGGTTTGTTTGCTACCTCCGTGTAATATCCAGGCGGCACGAGAGATAGCATCCTTTGTCTCTGCATTCTCACGTACCTCCCTCGACACGCGATGAGGGTATTATCTTTTCCCAGTAATAACATGGGTTTTATTTGCCGTTTGCCGGCCACTGTTTGTTGCGGCAGGTCAACAAGGTTTTCGACCGTATTCGCCAGAAAAAAATGTTTTTTGCCACTGTTACCGCGCACTGATAACTTCTCACGCGCTGTGACGTATTGTTCGTCAAACGCGTTCCACTGGTCCCGCGTATTTGAAGAGCGCGGGTGAGCCTGCTCACTCCCACCGAATTGAGACACTTGTAACACAGGCGTTCGTCTCACTTTTTTGCCATCGCTCGTGAACACTTTTCTCTCGGAACACTTGGCACTCGCGAGTTTTGTAGGCGTTTGAACATAGCGCACAGTTCACATTTTTTACCGCACTTTCTTCATTGCGATCACTTTGGGCGAACATTTGCTCGCGACGAGCGCGGCGACCGGGCACTGTCCACTAATCCCAATCTGGGAGTCGCATTTATAAACCCCTTGAGAAAGGCGGATAGTTCTCGGATTGTTTTCCACATCGCGACATTTTTGCCGATCACGGCGGAAAACTTGTGGCGTTTTCGCCCACGCACTTGACACTTTTTGATTGTTTTCCACATCGCGAGATTTATTCCGATCGCGGCGGAAAACTTGTGGTGCGTTTTCGCCCACACACTTTGACACTATCACTTTTGACACAGTGGCACTTTGACGGTGAAGCACTTGTAGTATTTTTTATCACTTTTTTATTACTTCACCGCCATTATCCGGGCGGCCGCTCTGCAGGTATGTACGCGTGTACCCGACAATTTGCAGAGAGCGAGTCCGCTCTATTGTTGACCCTGTCTTGGGTCTGTCGCGCCGTTTCGTCCGCTGTAAGACGACTCGGGAATGCTGCGTATGCACTATTCGCAATTGGTATTTGATCCATCATCTGCGTATATATGGTTCCCAGCTGATATTCCCGGGTGTAAGGGGCGGTAGGTATGTTTACAGCTCCCTGGTTCGATGATTGAGGCTGCAGAGGAGGTATCGGGCCGCGCATCGCAACGTGGGATGCTGCTGGCTGACACTCTGCGCCATGTGTGTCACTTTGTGTGACACTCTGGGTGACACCTTGTGTGTCACCTTGTTTGACACCTTGCGTGTCCGTGGCGTCAACTCGAGGCTGCAGAGGGGGTGTTTTTCCGTGCATCGCATCGTGGGATGCTACGGGCCGGTACTCTGCGCCGAGCGTGGCGCCTTTCAGGGCGCCTTGCTTGTCAAATGCGCCGATTTGAGGCTGCAGAGGAGATATCGGGCCGCGCATCGCAACGTGGGATGCTGCGGGCTGACACTCTGCGCCGTGTGTGTCACTTTGTGTGACACTCTGGGTAACACCTTGTGTGTCACCTTGTTTGACACCTTGTGTGTCACCTTGTTTGACACCTTGTGTGTCACCTTGTTTGACACCTTGTGTGTCACCTTGTTTGACACCTTGTGTGTCACCTTGTTTGACACCTTGCGTGTCCGTGGCGTCGACTCGAGGCTGCAGAGGGAGTATTTGTCCGCGCATCGCGTCATTGGATGCTGCGGGCCGGTGCTCTGCGCCAAGCGTGGCGCCTTCCAGTTCACTTAATTTGCGGGCGTATCCACCCTCGGTAAGCAAGCTTATTTTTTCTTTGTAAGCTGCCGCTAATTGTTTGTCTTTTCCAAGCTTTCTCTCTAATGAGATCAATCTATTTTGCGCGCATTGCTTGTTATCTGGCAAGCGCGTATTTTCATCCTTCCATAGAAGGCCGGTCTCCTGCCGGGCGGTGTCACAGGGCCGCGTAGTGGATTTCATGAGAGCCTCTGCCCTTTGTATGGCGGCGTTCACGCGAGCCGATGACGTCACCCCCCAGTGAGTCGATCGCGAAGTTGAGTTTTATTAGCTCAGAGAGGTTCGATCCGCTGCGCCCGGCTCACCGATGATGTTAAGCGTGATACTGTCCGCGGTTTGCTTGATACCTCGTGATATCCATCCAAGGGCGGTACGTGACAGCATTCTTTGCTCCGCATTTTCTCGCACTTCGCGACACACCATAAGGTGGGCATTATCCTGGCCCAGTAACAGTTTTGGTTTCCACTTGCCGTTTCGGCCACTAATTGTTGCGGCAGGTCAAGATTGCGGACCGTATTTGCCGTAATCGCGTATTTTTTACCGTCACCGTGCACTGATAGTTTTACGCGCCGTGATGTGTTGTCCGTGGAACACATTCCGCTGGCTCCGTGTATTCGGAGACCGCGAATCGGACCACTTAACTTTAACTCATCCGCGATTTGCGCGTCAATCAGGGTGACCGTTGACCCCTTCGTCCAACAACGCGTGCACTGAAACTTGACTGCGGGGCCACAAACTGTCACTGGTATCACTTTCAGAAGCACTGAGTTCTGCCCGTTCCACATAGTGTTTGTCACTGTTTCGGTTCCTTTGTTCCGCGCTAGGGGCGCGACGGGCCGGCGGACACGGTGACACGCGACGGATCGTGTAGTAACTTGTGATGGGGTATACTGCATGAGCCTATCCCACACGACACGCGCACTTTACACGTACGAGCCATATGATTGCTCTCAAGACACTTGATACACAGACGCGCACTTGTCACTATTTTCCACCGCATGGAAACATTTTTGCCCAAAAATACCGGACACTCGCGAATTTTGTGGGCGTGAGCACATTGCGGACACTTTTCTTTATTCACATAACTTTCACTATTCTGAGCACTTTGGGCGAACACTTGCTCGCGGCGAGCGCGCGGCCGTACATTGTCTACTAGCCCCGATCTAGGTATCGCATTAGTGAGCCGTTTTAAAAGGCGGAAAGTTCCTGAATCGTCACTGAGTTTACTTTGTCAGCAACTTGATGCAGCCATGCTACTCTCAGCGCGAGTGGCATTTTTTGACGCAATTTCACTTAGTAGGGTCGGGTTCACGAGGTAATCACTTTTAGGCTCCCGAGAGACGCTACAATGTTTTGCACTGCTCCTGAAAACTCGATGAGGGCCTCATTTGAGGCATCTTCAGATAGGCGTTGAAGTTTCTTCACTCTATCGAGCACGAGCGTTGCGATTGTGGGCGCCGCCAAAGCGGTGCTCCAGCACGTCCAGTATTTCCGGCACTTGTGTCGGATCCATCAATAGGGGGCTGACAGCTTCCCGCGCTTTTCCTTTGAGCGCTCGCTGAAGGCGCATCAGGTTTTCCGCGGGAGTCATCCCGCATGTCAGCGTGGATTGATGGTACTGGGCACGCCAGGCCGGCCATTCTACGGCATCTCCGTAGTACATCGGCAGGTCCTTGGCGCTTGATTGGCGCGCGATCAGCGAGGCCATTCTGCTTTCTTCTTCCGGCTGTGATCTTGGTGATCCTCCTTGCTGAGAGTTGCGGAAGGCTTCGGCCATGACCGCGGCGATTTGTGAGCGGATCGGCTCTGTTGTTGACCCAATTCTGGGTATGACGCGCCGTTTCGTTCTCTGTAGGACGACTCGGAAATTCCGCGTATCTTGCATTGGCACCCGGCTGATACTCCGGTGTAAAAGGGGCGGTAGGTATCTCCGTGGCCCCTTGAATTGAAGTTGGAGTAGGCTGGAACGGCTGATGTGCTGGTCCCAGGCTCTCATTGTTGATTGTTCCCGGCTCATACTCCGGTGTTAAAAGAGCGGTAGACATTTCCGCGGCTCCTTGATTTGTCATCTGAGCAGGCTGGTACGGCTGATGTGCTGGTCCCAGACTCCCGATGTTGGTGCTTGTTGAGGCACCTCTTTGTAGCACCTTGTAGGGCGCCTTGCACCCCTGGCGCCCTGTGTGCTGATGTGAGGCTGCAGAGGGGTTGTCCGGCTTTGCATCGTCGTCACGAATGCTGCGGGCCGGTGCTCTGCGCCGTGATTGTCGCCTTGTATGGCGCCTGAAGTGACTCCTTGTTGGAGTCCTTGGATGAAGTCGCTGTCGGCTTCCTTCGTGATGCTGTGTGGCGGCACGGTGGCAGACTCCCTGTATGCGGTGAATTCAGGTCGCGGAGTCTGCTGTGATGAGGCGTTTATCGCTGAGATAAGGGCCTCCTGCAGCTTCTGGTTGCGGCGCCTCTCATCTCGTATCTCACGTCGCAACTGCTTGAGTGTGTCAGCAGTTGAGGCTTCGCTGTCCGACGATGTATCGTGGCTAGCCGTGAGAGCGGGAGAGGCGTCAGAAGGTGCCATTTGCTCAGCAGCCTGGGAGGCAGCCCGGGCCCGGGCTGCTCTTGCCGCGGCAGCCGACGAGGTAGGCGGCTGGGCGGTGGCCCCAATCGGGGGCGCAGTGCTGCTGGCGGCTTGAGAATTTTCCTCAGCGGGTGCAGATCCCTCCGGGATGCTCTTTCCTGAGCGCAGTGTTGGTGACATCTTGGCTGCTGATGAAGACGAGATGATCCTGAATCGAAGGACCACAATGTACCAGACGTTTTGTCAGCACATTGACTATAAATTTTGAGGGGCCAGTTTCTTCAAGTCAATCAGCGAAGCGGGCCTGGGTCGGTTGCAGCAAGTCGAAGTTCCAAAGGCGGGAGAAGGCGGATGGTCCAGGGAAAAGCAGTCAAACGAAGTTGTAGAGTCCAGGCGGGAAGAAGCGGTCAGAAGCGTAGAGTCAGGAGAGATGATGTCGGTAGAGATGCTGAGAGTATTCTACTTTGGACCGGTTTGGGCCCTGTATTTATATCCCCGGCCCAGCATCCGCTGGACCCGGGATTCGGGCGCTCAAAACGCCCGGTTTCTTGCGAGTTCTCCTCTTTGAGAGCTCGTAGCTCCCGCTAGCATTTTTCTAGCGGGAAGGCAAAATATACCAGCATCAGCTCTCTTGATGACCTTTCGCTTCCAATAAACCACTTCTTCCCAGCATTTTTATTAATCTCAAAGTTTTACATTTTACAATTTGTTAGGAGGGTTACACAAGGGGTGGTGGTATATGTTTTGTCTTATAACTACTTAATTAACATAATTACAACTTTTTATTTTATACAATTATGTAGTAGGGAATTCAGCCGTCAGATCTGTGTACTTTTATTTATCGTACCGATAACTGAATTCCCGCTAAGCTAGTTTACAAATTAATACCTAACCATAATTACGCAATAATAAGATTTTTGAAATACGCCGAATCTCTGCCTAGCGCTCATTGGCTGTCGGATCGGTTCATTGAACGAGGCGGCCAGCCTCCGGGCGCTAGAGAGGGGGTACGGCGTAAATACTGCCATCCTAGTAAATCGTTCGGTAAACGACCGGTAGAGCGCCATAATCGCTCGGCTGTCTTGGGAGAAGGGTCGGAGCTCGCTTGCAAGCGTAATCTCCTGACCGTTTGTGGAGGGGGGACGTAAAAGGCCCGATTACTCCGCTCGCCGCGACAGATGATTTTCAGCCGCGCGGCGATAACGTGTTTCCCGGGCGGTATTTCGCTCGGGGAACAACAAGGAATTTACATTTAAACATATTATTCTTACTTAGTATCTAAACATATTTATATTACTTATTATCACTCTAATGAGCAGCCGGTGGAGGCTCAAAGCGTCCGATACAGCGACGAAAAACTAAAAAAGTCCCAAAATTGTGTCGCTTGAGTCGAGCCTTCTCCCAAATGGTAAATATACTTTGGATGGCTGAATGGTCACAAAAGTCTTCAGAAACAAACGAGAGTCAGTGCTTTCGATGCAGAAAAGAAAACTGATTAATACGGCATATTTAACTCATTTTGACCAAAGTGTCGCTTAAGCCCTTTTGCTTTTCCAGCGACGACATACTTTCATGGGCTTCCTTTTTCCGTTCACTCGCTCTACGTGAGAATAAACCTGTTGTTAAATCGAATCACTTTTGAAAACTACTTATTTTGCACCAGAATTTAAAATACTGCACAATATTTTCTTTTTATTCCTCATGCTGACTATTTTTCAATTTTAATACTTGTAAATATTACGCCTAAAGAAATTCACATTGTTTTAAATGCAATTATTATCACTGTTAATCTTATTTCCTAGCAGATAATCCCCGGAAATGTGATCCATTGAAGAATACCAATTTTGCTTATTTAGATAAGATCTTACGACTCAATGATAATTTCATTGGCCTTAGGCTTATTGAAATAAATACGGTTATAAAACTAACGAATAAGTCGCAACAATATCTATTGTTTTGATCTATGAGCTCGAAGGGTAAAGTTTGTGGGCACTTAGATGATAGTGAGTCCATATGGACATGGTATTAGAACATGGCAACCACAGCAAAGAGAATATATTATTACGTTTAGGTTAGTCGACCACTCCATCAACAGGATTATTAGGTAGATCCTGCCGTATATATTACATTATGTGTATCTTATACTATTGCAAAAATATCACTCTCTCTCTTCTTTCAACACTGTTTCAATGTGGATTAACAGTTCCATAAAGTGTTGTGATTCATAATAAGGTTTTCATTGTGAATTGAACGGAGTCGGTAGGGGTTCTCGGAAGCTTTATTAGCGGGAAACCTTAGAAGCGTTTTAATTCGTTTATCTTATTAAAAAATATCCATTGTTGTGAATAAATGAACTCTGTTACGATCTAAAATAAAAATAAACTTTCACTAGGGATTGTGTATAATTACATCGGAACAAACTTTGTTTTATAACCAAATTAAAAAAAGGCGCAAAGATTTCTCAATTAAGGTTTTAACATTGTTATAGTAAAGTGATTGATAATTGTATAACTTCTTAGTTCTTCTTTAGTTACCCACTTCCTTTAAACTCACAACATTCCCCCAAAGGTAATGCTATAACTCTACAGGGGCAGATGATACTCTAGTGCGAAATTAATTTTATTTAACCAACTAACCATCTTGCCGTTTCTCCGCAGGGGTAGGCAGAAAGGACAGACCACCATACAACTCTGTCTTGACACGCATTCTTTGCTTCATTCATATGCATACATAGGTCCCCTACTTCTTCTTCCATTCACTTTCGCATCAAATATTCTTTTCACACTCCTTTCTTTAAACATCTCAGCGTCTCTTTGATCCCATTCATTGCGCTTACATCAGCCTTGCATTCTTACCGGATTTCCACATTTTTAACACGGTCATACATGGTTTTACCGCACATACGCCTCAGCGGTCTTTTCTCTACCGCATTCAGTCTACTTTTATCCTTCGTCTGCCAGTTTGAAATGGAGTTTCCTGCCCTCAATCTTCTTTCAATATTCTTATCAACCTTTCCGTCTCTCATAAACATACTTCAAGTACACAAACTCATCCACCTGCTCCAAATATTCATCATTCACAACTATCTTACACGCTGTTCTCGTGCTCTGTCTTTCAAACACCAATCAATTTTTCAAATCCCTTTTATGACATGACGTAGTATTATGGTACGTAGTACGTTTATTTAATAATTTTAATAAATAATATTAAAAACAACACGTGCAATATCAAAGCTTAAATGGGCCTAAGGGTATGTGGCACGCCTAACAGTTGACAGGTGAAAATTCTACATTATTCAACATCCTAGTTTGGGAAGACGTTTAGAGGTCACCCAAAGATTAGATGGGGGATGACCTAAAGGAAACTGCCTACTTCAGATGGAGGTATCCGGTCGAAGTATAATATTATAAGTTATTATTATTCTATGGTCTAGTTTTAAAGGTATCTTGGTCGATAGTGACCTGGATTCATATCGCAAAAGGAAGGGCACATCTTTATACTTAAAAAAATATTATTTTTAAATAAAATGAAAATTATGAACAACACTTATTTTAGATAAGTATATCACACTCTTTTCAGCCACATAAGTGGCTGATGAAATATATATACAAGAAGGATACAGTATCATATATCTTCAATCAATAATAATTTAAAGTTTTTTTTATGCTAACGGACCATTGTCCAATTACAAACAAATACATAACTCGAAATTGGAAAAAAGAGCAACGGAGAAATAACAGCACATATACAATATTTTAAGCAAAGAAAAAATAGGACAAAATGTACATAAGAAAGAACTTTCAAGTCAAAGCCTGAACAAAGTTTTGATAGATTCGTAAAGAATGGCAAAAATCATTTAGACTGGTACCAAAAATTTCAAGACCACGGCTTGAGTTAACAAGTCTCAACATTCTGGACAATGGAGAATGGTAGAAATAATTAGTAGAGTAATGATTGAGGAACACTCAAACAAATACAATGTACATAAAAATCACGTTAGTACTCATTCTTACTTTTCGTATGAGCAAAAAATTTATACTTGTATGACTTTAAAATGTACCTTTGGCCTAAAGCCCACTTAGGGGTATGCAGTTAAATAAACAAATGAATAACTGGTCCAAATTTAGGATGCCATATGACCACTGGCTTTTTGTGCGAAACTAACATAAACAAAATATTGTGGAGAGCATAGTTGTTTTTTTTAAAGCCATTAAACTTTAATGATTAAATAAAACAAATTTATAACTTTATTCCACTTTTTTGTTTTTTGACTGGACCGGTTTCAGCCTATAACGGCCATCTTCAGACTAGTACAGGTTGTTCTTATTCTATGGTTTATATACTATTTTTGGGATGTCAGGGGTAGTAAACCATGATTTTACTTTAATTTTATTTATCAGTATTGCTGCATGATTATACTAGTTACAAGTTACTTTAAGTTTACTATTTTATATATCTATCTGGTATGTATTTTTATTTAAAAAGCCTACCCCTGACATCCCAAAAATAGTATATAAGCCATATAATAAGAACAACACGTGCTAGTCTGAAGATGGCCGTTATAGGCTGAAACCGGTCCAGTCAAAAAATAAAAAAGTGGAATAAAGTTATAAATTTGTTTTATTTAATCATTAAAATGGAATTCCACCATAAATTAACAGTTACAAAATTAGAAACCATTAAACTTTGTTTAAGCGGCTAGTATTAACAAAATGTGAAGAATTTTAACCATTTATTTATTCAATTCACTTTTTCTGTGCTCAGATATTAAAGATTAAATATATTCAACATATTTTTATAGTAAAATTTCAACCGCTTGTCCATTTAGATAGCATTTTATTTTCATAATAACTGCCTGCATTTTAATAATATTATTATTCGTAATTATCCACGCCGGACAAAAGCAAACGCATTCGTACACTGAAATAAATTAATACAACAAAAAATATAAATTGATAAACGTGTCTATCAATTTGGAAATGGAAATTTCGTGCAACTGAACAAATGAGAAATGACATTATGCGGTGGCTGTAGCTAAATATTGTCGTTTTTTATTCAGTTTTAAAATGACTCCGATAAAATTCTCTTTGTGTTCAATACGCGATATTGCAAAGCAATTAACTGTGCAAAAAGATACGTATTTTTTAAAAATTTATTTAGTCAAACTTAATTTTATTGTTAGGTTCTGCTAGTTTTTGTTTTTATTTTTAGTGACATCTGTTTCGGCGTTCAAGTTCATTTTCAAACTGTAACTAGGCGCAATGGAAACGACTTATTTTATTTACTTAGCTGTTTGATTACTAATTTTGGTCAAAACCGAATTACCTTGAAATTCTTATTCTGCGAGGTACCTACATAGTTTAAAAATCTGTTTTCCCCATTTGATGATTAATCATTAAACACTTGACTGTGCAGAAGCGGTCGGTCCGTTTGATAGATTCTCTGAATGGAACCGTTGCATGATTAAAGTGGCTTTAGCCGTGTTTGTGACCAGATCTGAATAACCAGGTTAACCCAAACTTTTTCTTTCCCATCTCTTTACCCTCACTACTACCTTCAGCCTCACGACATACCCCGATATCTGAAAAACGCCAAAGTCACACAAGCTTTAAAAATTGCTAATGGGTATCGGAAACAAGTTATGGTATTCCTTCAGTACCTACTGGTGGATATGAATCACAATCATTTATAATGTATTCAACTCCTCGATCTGTCCATTAAACCTTGTTTTTGTATTCTATTATATTACAAACTTATAAACACGTTGTAGAGCTTTCAAATTGGCAAGAAAAATATGCGGTTATTGACGTATTTTCGATTTAGCGGTTTAGTATTAAACTTTACGTTTGAGGTCATATACTATATCTAAAAAAATTGCGTAAATAAGTGTCGAAATACTTTTTTTTTGATTTTATGGGCTCTTTTGTAATCCTCTGCTAAATATCTGGGGCTTATTTAAATTCACCTCATACTGTCTATCTAACTAGAACTGCGGTTCATTAGGCCTAATTACTATTACCATCTGATGGTTGCATTTAATTGACTGAATTAACGTTTACATAAGTGAGTTCTTAGGGAAAATGTCTTAACTGGATAAAAAAAACCTAAGCAAGGAAAAGATGTACAAAAGTTCTGAACTAGACTAATAAAGGTTTTTATACTTGACTGATGTTAAATATTTCATGTTTTTCTTTCATCTTCTGGCTGCATCCTTCTCGGTTTTCTGGTAATTGAATTCTGCTAGTCTAGTGGTTCGAGATGTTGTATGTTGGAAGCCAAAATACTATCGTGTGTGATAATGAAGTTTTTTCATTGTACTTCAAACACTAGTAAAAGCCAAGGAATAACATTTCATTCGTTAGTACACGGAAGTTACTTATTATACTGTAAATAAAAAGATTTTTCCCTCAGTTTTTCAAAGATTTTAAGTACCATTGGAGAAGTGAGATGGTGAACGTAACAACACATAGGGGTAAAAAGAACAACCTACGGGTGGTTTTATATGGCGTTCCCTATTTGTTGATGAAGCGCCGCTCGGTCCAATTTATACTTCTTCCATACACACATCTTCTTTGAATGTCTATCTTTATCAATTACCAATGCTTAAATTTACTGGGAACGTACGTGTGTTTGTTACTTGCTACATTTTAGAAAATAACGTGTCTAGTTTGTAATGTCGTCAAAAACTTTGGCATCGAACCCTTGCTACTTTTAATAGAAAGCTAGCTTGGACATGGTGTTAGAATTTCATAAGACTGACTTACTGCAGTTCCAGAGGGAAGACTTCCAGTGGGCGGGCCTCGGTGAAGTTGGGAGAAGCAACTCCAGAGGCTATGCAAGGCAGGGAAGTCTGGAAGCGAAGTCATGGGTTTTCGACCTGAATAGGACAAGGAAAAGATGATGATGAGATGATACTATAAAACAAATACTTCAAGATAGCTGAAATATTGATTTTCCGCCTACGCGAGCGAACAAAGCGCCATCGAATTATTATTGTTCAAACATCTCGTTTATCTCTAGTAGCAGGTTCGCGTTCCCGCCGCCAAATTTCGCAATAATCGAGCGCTGTGTCGTGGCACAAGTGTCAAGTGACTCTCATACACAGCGACCCTCGTCACGCCTAACCTGACAGCTCCACAATACTATAATACCGGCGATGTCGGAAGTACCAGCGGGAACAACAGTTGAAGCGCAACATGTGTCCGACACACGCCGACACTTGATACTTGTCTCGCTGAGTGAGCACTCAGAATTAATGAAGTATTATTTATGCGGAAGACAACGCTACGATTGTGAGTGTAGTGAGATTCCAATTTGCTTGGAAACGGGACTTAAAACTTGACAAACTTAACTTAACTTTAATAATAATATTCGGACGATTTGTATGCGCCGTTTTTGTGAACAATCACCTCAAGGTCAGATCTTATGACCTTCCTCCAAGAACGGAACTAATAAACAAACGGACTATTTTTCAAATCAATTTTTTTTCCATATCAAAAATATTGGAAAAATATGGATCCTTGGATATAAATAATAACAAAAATTATCTTAATAAATATGCAATATATTTTTACCTATATTAAGGAATGAGTTTTATTTATATGAAAAGGAGATAACATTAATTCCCTAATTAAGAATGTTTGTTTTAATCATTGAGGTATATATCTCAATGGTTTTAATGAAAATGTACTTTTTCGGTCTTCTTGTACGATGAAGGTCGGCCGGAATGTTAGGTAATACAGTTTCCTGGCCATGATTATGCCATATAGCAGCTTATATTGCAGCGGCTGGCATTGTGGGATGGTGTGATACATAATGGCGGAGAATGATTCTGGTCTTCTTGTGGTCCCCGGCGGTATTTCCAGTCAATTCAAGTACCTTAGTTGTTCATTTTTTAAGCAAACATAGTTCTCCATCTCTTCAGGCCTTCGAAAAAATTTGGGGTTCTGATCCCTCGAATCGAACCCGTTAATACTCCTCCCTCACTTCTGTGAGGCTGTCGGCAATCAATTTCCCTATGCGTGTGAAAAAAACTCCGCCAGCCATCGTCTTGTTTTTCGACTCTGACCGCTTTTCACTAGAGACGGCCATGTTTAATAAGGATGTGCGTATACATGTATAGTGCGGTAAGTACTTGTATTAAACATAATTTAATATGTTACAACGCCCTGCAATAATTTGATAAATCATTCATGTTGGTGAACAAAACATAGTGAATGCTAAAACTTTATCGATTCCTGATGAAATAGAGCACTTTGTTAAAATGTAATATAATGGGGGTAATTTGGAAAGAAACTTGAAAGCACAGAGATATATTACAGGTATAAAAGGCTACCAAAGCTACGCGGAACGTTAACCGCTCATCGCATAATTATTCAATCACCAATCCGTAGAATTTCGAGTAGGGCACCGCTCCGTTAAGCCTGTTAAGTCTGTAAAGTCTCTATCTTCAATTCCCAGAAGACTAGAGTTTATACGAAACTGGACTGACTATCTTAGAAAATTGAATAGGCCATTCCGTAGTTTATGTTCAGTGATCAGATTTCGAACGACTTTCATGGTAAAAATACTCGTCTTAGAAACCGCGTCCGAACAAACTTTAGCATAGGTAGGTATTTACAGCAGGCTATAACGTCTACAACGTAATTCAATTTGTACTGAAAATACATTCTGTTATTTGACAAAAATCAAAATGACAAAAAGTGAGGTGATGAGAACAGTTGGATTCGAAGTTGTGATAAAACACCGAATTTGTTTTCCGCTTCAGATGAATTTGGAAATTATTGGACTGTAAACTTAAACTATACTACTTGATGGAAGTGTCTAATTATGGATGTGGAAAGATTATAGAATGAAAATATAAATGGGAACCATTCACTCACCGGTTAAGTTGAAGTATTATTGACAAACACGAATAAAGCATACTGATTTAAGTCTTTTTAATTCACAAAAACCAGATATATTTAATATTATTTTGAGAAAAATAACAAAAGTGCCGAACAAGCGAAAAAACAACGAGTAACACGTTTTTTCACATCAAAACTCTTCTGTTTGGTTGTCAATTGTTTTTGAATATGGTGTTGTTGAATACGGAAATCAAATATTGAAAAATGGTCGGATAGGTAGGAACTGGATGAAAAACACGAAGGTAAGAACCTAAAAATTACACTTATTAGAAATTCGTAACACACTCTTTTAATTCGGATATGTTTTTTCGAGTTCTCAGGAGTGTCATTTTTTTACATGTCTCGTGGAAAAATTACTCATACAAATAGAATTTTTGTCGTATACAACCAAAATCCAGGAAAATACGACTTTAAGGGAAGTAAATGAGCAGGGAAATTGTGTAAATTGATAATATAAAAATTTCAATTGAACATCTTTTTCCACAGTCGTAATAGGTATTTGAAAAATTCCAAACATTTAAACATAACTTTTTTTCATATTGTATTAATAATAACAGTGAACTTACATAGCGCAGTTTTGTGATATTTCACCTCAAGTGCATTTCATACTAAATTCACTAAGCTAATAAGACTAACTAACAAGGAGAAAATAATATATAATACGTTTACAAATTAAAACTATCTAAAATTATGATCGTTAGTCAAATCATGATAAAAAGGTATGTGCATAACAGTGCATGCGTACAAAGTTGTCTAAAACTTCAGATGAAATGTATGAATTTATATAGATGAATTTGTTATGGCAAAGAAAAGGAAATTATATTATAAGTAAACGATTATAAAAGTGCAAACAGTGTAAATATAACAAATAACAGAAGAACAATAAATATTTTACAACAATTAGTATATTGTTTTCAGTAGACAGTAAGGACATTACTTTGTAAGTATACAAGTAAGGAGAAAACCGAAACAAAGCAAATTAAAAACGTTCTTAAAGAAATTAAATTTTAATAAGTTACGTTTCGTATGTAGGATTTTTAAACAATTTGGTTTTTAAAAGCCGTTTAAACTTTGTTAGGTTATGTATGTTGCCAAGTTTTGGAGGATACATAATTTATATTATATAATATTTATGAAGATTTTTAAATGTAGAATACTCACAAAACATGATTAGGTACTTACTAACAATAATTTAATAATAAAAAGTATATTTGCGGCACGTTCCAGAGAGGTAGATACTCCAAGTATCGCCCTGGTGAAAGACCACCATTCAGAATCGAAACGTTGCTTGAAATGGCTTTAGCCGTGTTTGGTGACCAGATCTGAATAGCCAGGTACTTTCCAACCTTCCCTCTTCCCAATCTCCTTCCCCTCCTCACTACCTTCAGCCTCACAACATACCCTATTTGGGATGCCATAGTCTCACTGGCTCTAGACGGTTGGGAGCAGTTGAGACTCTTGTGCAGTATTTACGTAAAAAAAAAAATGATTAACTTAAAATAAATAAGAAAAAAAACCTCGTTAATCGTTAAATAGTAGGTAAAAACTGTATACCCCAACTTAAACACAGCAAACAATTAAATTAAAACGAATTATCTTTGACATTTGATCTATATGTTCGACGGTATTGGTTTAGGAGTATTATATTTATTGTTCAATGTATTGTACTTGGAACTCAAAATTAATCGTAAGCTTAAAGTAATTTATTTCTAATGATAACAATACATGACCGTTCGAGAGCGGAACTTCCTGCCGGAAGAAGCAAGCGGGAAGTAGGTTCGGCCAGCCACGACAAGTCCCGTTTACCGGAAGTAAGGGCGCCACTTCCTTTGCTAAATCACATTATGCATCAGGCTCAACTAACATAATGCAAAATTTGATGTAATAAAGACTAAACGCTACATCACGTGACTGGAATTATCGCACACTTCTAGTCCAGAGTTTATTAAACATTTTCATGAATTTATAAAAAAATAAAAAATCAACACAATTTTTCGTTGTTAAAAATCAAGGTTTAGTGAACTTTCGACTAACGAACGATAATTACGCTTTTCCCTACAAGGATAGGCGGAAAAAATGTACAGCAAACATCTATTTACGCGTCTACTCTTTGCTTTATTCAATTCTTCATGCAACCCTTCTGATATTTCGACTCTTCATCGACATGATCCTGATTAGGAAGTTTTTGATTTACTTGACTGTGCCGTGTCTTCTTTGGATACCTCCAATTTTTTCTTCGATATACTTTTGATGAATGAATGAATGTCGCACAAGAGTCTCAACTGCTCCCAACCATCTAGAGCCAGTGAGACTATGGCATCCCCAAATAGGGTATATTTTGAGGCTGAAGGTAGTGGAGAGGAGAAGGAGATAGGAAAGAGGAAGGTTGGGAAGTACCTGACTATTCAGATCTGGTCACCAAACACGGCTAAAGCCATTTCAAGCAACGTTTTGATTCTGAATGGTGGTCTTTTACCAGGGCGATACTTAGAGTACCTACAACTCTGGAACGTGCCGCAAATATACTTTTTTAAATTTATTTTAATATTAAATTAATGTGTTATGACACATATTAATTAAATAAAAGTTATTGGCGCACGCCGGGTTTGAACCTGCGACCTTTGGATTCGTAGTCGAGCGTCTTACCACTCGACCATGGAGGCCGTCAATCTTGCAGGTGGTATAATTATATTCTCGTATCTACGTCTATCAGCTCTACATGTCTAAATCATAAAGCCATACCTTTCTTTATTTCGCATACGTCGGACTTTCAATTGAGCTTAAACTGTATTAAGTCGACTTTCATTTTCCCTCTATGGTATCCAAAACTTAATTGTGGACTGTTTATCTCGCTTCCTTTAACAACTTAAAAAATAAAATACGTCACGTTATTCTATCTATAATATTTAGTCAGTTATTTTCTCTTGCAGTTTTTTTATTTACATTTAATGCTTTCGGCGGTTGAACATTATATATATTTATATATATATATATATATTTAATGACGTTAGAAGAATAAGCGTAATAGCTACTTTCTTTAATGAAATCAAATAAAGGCGTGAATTTTTACGGCCACAGTCCATTATAATTAAACTAACTGGAGTATGTAATCATGTACATAGTGATCGACATTTAGAATATATCTGCGCTTATGATACGTGATAACATATTTGGAGCATACTAGTTTAATACTACATATACTAACATATTATAGCTACTTAGGTCCAACGACCGAGGACAGCCTTATAGATACATAAAATCATAAAAGTTATTGCATCATAATATTTTATACTATTTTATCCATCTTGCTTGATAAGGAATACAGAGCTGTACATTGGATGCTAAATAATTTGTAAAAGATAGTTTATGTATACTGACATTAATTGCGTTTTGATGGATATTTAAACCATCGGGAAAAAGAAGATAAAAAAAATTACGGAGTTTGCCTTAGAATCTGTTTAAGTAAAAAAAAAATTGTTTTCATTTAGTTTTAATTTTTTGTAACAAAATATAACTAGCCATTGAAATAACAGCTAGATGCCGTCAAATTCCATTGCTTTTGACTAAAACTTGCGCCAAAAGTTAAATATACATCAACAGGATATATGTACTAGGAAATCAAAAGCTAAGTACGAATATTATTCGACATAACACAGTCTCAACACTTACTGATTATGTACCAATAGTTTTAGCTTTAGCACCAAATAAATAAAAAAAAGTGCAAGGGTTTATAATCCGTGAATGATATAACGCATAATTGGAAATGATCTTTTTGTTGTATACCTCCCTACTAGACGTCTTTGAAGATTTTCCTATCCGAAACGGCCGATACGTAGCGCCTAGCGTCAAGCGAATCTAACGGTGGCAAGTCAAATATAGCTGTTGCGTTATAAAATAACACCCTCAACGGTACCAACGATCATACTGTTTCAACTCTCCCAACAGGGAATTATGATTATTAAAATCAATATTATCGGCGTTATTTCCAATGGTTATATTCATCGGTGGTGGGGTTATTATTATCGAATTATCGTGAACGCCCAGAACTGCTACTAAAACGTATTAAAATAAAAGATTTTACATCGACCTGATGTGTTTATTTAAGACTTGAATATGCTGGTATTAAATCACACTAAATATTTGCGGTTTTTAAAGAACATAGCTAACTTGGTTGCTTAATAGTGTTAATTTTCGTATTAAAGTTACGTAAAAAAATTGTAAATTTAAGTAAAATATGTACTCTCAAAAATTTATTTTAGGTGAACACGGTTTGAAAACCATTGGTTCATATTAAAACACGTCGCGACGACACTATCTTTTTAGGGTGCATAATTGTACGCGCGGTCTCCTTTTCCCACCTGTGGAAAAGCTGAGATGGCAACTTGACATAATTTTGCTGTTACAGGTATACTGAATTTGAAACGGTGTTCGTTTACGTTGAAATGCTTCTATACGTAAATTCTGGGTTTATTTGGAGCGTTAAGCCGAAAATTAATGGGATACAACTCTGTAAATTTATTTCACGTGTTAAAAATATTACGAGTACCTTTTTTTAAATTATAATTTTTTTTATTGTGAATACCGTATAAGAGTCCCGTCTGTATCGGGATATCTTCTTTGCTAAAGAAAAAGGGCTTAAGCGACACTTTGGTTAAAAATACAGTTTTGCTTACTTTCTTTTCTGAATTGAATGCACTGACTCTCGTTTGAGTCTGATGACTTTTGTGGCCCTTCAGCCATCTAAAATATATTTACCATTTAGAAGAAGGCTTGACTCAAGCTAGACAAGTTCGGAACTTTTTTTAGCTTTTTGTCGCTTTAGGTAACTCAGTGAGAGCATTGAGTTACGTGAAGTTTAGTTAACTTTTTTTTCAAAATCCAACCAGGTACTGAAGCCTTATGAATGTTATGGTAAAACAAAACGAACCTCAAAGTGCTCTGGTGTAAACTTCTCAAATTGGCGGTTAAGACCTTTTGCCTTTACGGCGACGACATGTTGAGAGGCTGAAGGTAGTGGAGGGGGCAGGATATGGGGAAAAGGAAAGTTGAGTAGTACCCGAATTTTCAGATTTGGTCACCGAACACGGCTAATGCCATTTCGACCAATGTTTCAATTTTATAGGTTGGTCTTTCACCAGGGTGATACTGAGAGCATCTACCTCAAAAATAATACATGTTTATTAAATATAGATATTTATGCGCGCCCGCCGGAGTTTAAACCCGCGACCTCTGGATTTGAAATCAAGAATCTTAAACACTTCACAACGGAGACCCTCGTAGAGATGTAGAATATACAGTTAAAAAGTTCGTCAATAATGATGGAGAAAATATAGTCGATGTGATGTTTCAAGCAGTAACAATTTTTTTTTCTTCGAAAGAGTATTCCAAAATAAACTTCTATACTAAAAAAATGATGTAAGGTATTATGACCAAACCTAATGACGTCAAGTGGTCGCCTCGAGCAATGGCGATATTGAAGAAAGACGCTTCTTGAGGTTTTGGGCGGAAAGGCTGGGCTTACGATAGACGGAGTTCACTGACGTAGCCAGGGACAGGGAGGCCCGAAGGCACCTTGTCAAAGCAATGGGTCCGACTCGAATAAGACAAGGGGGAAAAGAAGAGATGAGTACCGTTGAATATTATCTTCTTCCTCAGTCAGTCTCTAGCAGTGGCGCGCATTGAGTTTTTGAAAACAGCGGATTAATTAATAATAAAGATAGTTACCAAGGGAAGTCACTGATTACTATTGCATTTGTTCTATAAAATAACTGCCTAGACACTAACAAAGATACTAGCACAAACAAACCACTAGAACGCGCACACAGCTGACAGTATACATGCATACATATTTTCTATAGTCTAGTGAACATAGAATAATCTACTGTGATGTTGGTGGCGTTTGGGCAGTTAATTTTTTTTGTTGTTTTTGTGTATTTTAGACTGTGTCCATTTACAATACACATAAACAGTAACATAAAAATCAAATTATGAGATATTGTTAACATGTCTCTTGAAATCTTTAAGGTTTATTTTGAAGATATCATGTTATTTAGTATTACCATACCCCGTGTCATACTGTGCTGAGCCAACACGTCTTTTCTTCCATGTGGAATACACTGCAGATCATGGTGTCGCCCCTGGCAGTAGTTGTTTGGCACAAACAACTTATTGCATTCCAGGAGGTATGGATTTTCAATCAAATTATGTTAGTTACTGCTATTGACACGTTATAGTAGGACGGTCGGTGAGGCGTTCGCGGCGGTGCGATTCGCTCAACTTCGGGGTATTTTTAAAAGTGTAAATTTGTTTTTGCAATAACTTCGTATAATTTAATCGAATATAATTCACATTTTATGCCAGTTCGGCAGGATAGGTAGTGCTTATGTACCTATATGGAGTGCACGCTTGTAGCTTCCAACCAAATATTGTTTTTTGAATGCCTATTTAGTTTAGTTATTTTAGTCTAAGCAACTTTCGCGTCGCGTAACCTCGTATATGCTTAAAAATTATATACTTACTTTTAGTTTTGTATACGAGTGGTTTCTTACTTCATTCTTTGTTTCATGCAAATACTTCAGTGTGCGAGTTGAAACATTGTTTTTCAGAGTAAACCGTTTTGAAATATGCAAATTCTGATCTGTTTCACATAAGTGAATAGCATCAATAAAAGCGGGCTTGCGAAAAGACAACGTTTCTCGTAAGTGCATAAGAAAATGTAGTTTTAAAACACCTCAGACATTTTCTTTAAAAGGTACTGTCAATGTCGTTGAAACTGATAATAGCTAAGTGTTTTAGAAAAATACCTGAACGAAGGTTGAAAATAACGGAAAGCGACGCCACTTAACCAGAAATTAAAACGCCTTCAATCATAATTATTGTAATTTCATTCATTTTTCTGCCGATATGAAATTTAAGAGCATCTCGAGTTAAGTGCGACTTTCAATTAAAGTTAAAAGCCTATGGAAAGTTGCTTATAAAAACGATTCTGCTGAAGGAAAATTACGCAGGAATTGAAATTGGATCCTGTTTTTACGTGGTTTGCTTAATGTACAGCGTTTTTAAGATCATAAAATAGATATTCTCCTTCATGAAATATATACACATTATAAGTAATGAAAATTATGTAATAATTCTGTTTAAGACCGCAATTTTTTTTTTATGACCGATTGGTTTCGCCTAGCCTAAGCATCATCAGGACACAACAAAAAAATACGTAGTGTGAGGTTATATATACTCATAAATACAGAGGGAAAACACAATAAAAAATAGAAATAAGAAAACAGTAAGAAAACTAAATAATAACATATAAATTATAACAAAGGAATAGAGAGAAAAATAAAGATAATATTAAATGAAAGAGGTAAAACGTCAACTAAGAACGTGATAAAAGAATAATGAAAAATTTTATAAGTTTGAAAGCGGGAAATATACCTGATATTGGACTACTGGACAAATTTAACTAGTTATCAAGAATATTGCTATCAAATTTTAAATAAAATTAATTTTGTTTTGACACCACTTTATTAGATACATATACCAGCCGGTTTCGGCTCTACCTGAACCTTCTTCAGGGTTGAACAAATATCTATTATACAATATATACAACCACTTGTTGTCTATGCGCTTAGTAGATGCATAACATATTTTGTATAAACGTGTAGTGTTTTTTTTATTATTTTCCTAAAGGAATGCGGAATTTCGACCCATAAGAATAACAAGGTTTTATCTAACACAGCGATGTCGTGCGATAATGGACTGTAAAGAAGGCTATTTTCGAGCTCACTATCGCAAACCATTGCCGTATTAGATGGAACCTTGTTATATCAAGGGGTGGATTTGTTAAATTGTTTTTTTACACAAAAACTTGTTTGAATTGTGTCAACGGAGTTGAAAGTTTTCTAATTTGTTTATTTCTAAAAAATCGACAAAGAATCAAAATTCAAACAGTGTAAACTTACTGTTGAAATTCAAATGTCAGTTCAGTCAAATACGAAAAAAAACCTTGGCAAATATTATTAAATTCTCAAAATAAAAAGTTAAGCAGCCATAAGGCGATGTTATCATTAAACGACGCTATAACAAATATTGTTGATCGATGAGTTGATATTTAGAGTTTGTTAGGTATACCTACGAAATAAGATACTTTAAGTTATTTTTTGATGTCATTTATTAGGTTAAAGGTTTTAAATAATTGTGAGTAGGCTTAAATATTTTTAAAAAATCTTTATAGATTTTTGTTTTTTTTTTTCAATTTTCTACTTCGTTTTATAAATTGTCAATCGAGATGATGATTAACAAAAATGGAACTTTAAAAATGATTCAATTGTAAAGTTTTATAAATAAACCCCTTTTCAATAATTCAATATTTCCTGCTACCGTAGGAACTGTTGTTTTATTCAGAGAAACTGTCGTTTTATCAAGGTTAATGGTCAATTTGACAAATCGTGAGGTCGTTTTCCCAATCCAAACTAAGTGGATACTAATTTTTTTTTATGAAATGGTGTCGGAATGAAATACATTTCATTTTGATAGAATTACGGGATTGTTTAAAAATGCCGTTTTCTAATGAAATCTTGATGACTTAATTGGCAGAGGGTTACTTCCAGATACAGTAAAGATTCAGAGTTCGAGTCTCGGTCATGACTATTGTTCTTTTTATTTTCTGGCTTTTTTCTGTTCTATATTTGTGTGTTTAGATTATTAATTTCATTTAAGTATAAAATAATAAATAAGCATTCATAATTTTAAGTTAATTCCAATTTTTAGAGATTATTTGTCAAACTTACACTGCGAAAATAACTCAGAGAAAAATGGAGTGTTTTTACTTATAGCTATCACGGGGAATGTTGAATCAATGCAGTACTCACACGGATGCATTGCTTGGATACAGCATTTAAAAAAATTATTTATCGATTTTGAAATGGACTTTTTAAAATTAAAATAAAAACCACTTTTTATCCCTTTCTCGATAAAGACAATAAATAGGCGAAAGTAGGACAAAACGGTGTTTTTCCCTGACTTTTCTCAAGGACATCACTGTGATCGTAAATGTATACATATGCACCAATACACACTATTCACGATAAGTACTCGTTGTTGGCATCAACTCTAATGCGCGACCCATACAACTGCGCCACAGATGCCAAACTCATCCATATAAGCTTTAGTGTAAATTTGAAATACAAAAATCACACAAAAGTAAAAAAAATATTAATCCACATAATCGAAAATGCAACATTCTGTTCCAAAGACATTTTGCATCACAAATATGAAGTAAAATGATATAATACTTCAAATCTCACATACTATATATTACGTAATGTTCAACAAAGATGCAAACTCATCTAGCTGGCAAAAAAAAAAATAAAAAAAATACCACAAGACTCGGAAAAACCCTCCTTGCAAATTATTTCTCAATATCTCATTTTAAATTCTTTTGTAATAATATTGTGTATTAAAAAGAACGGGCGGAGAATTGAAAAATCTGTCAGAAGTTATAAAACATGGTCTGAATTTCTTTAGTCGAACGTAAGCCTTTTTTCTCTCCCTTAAGGAGGGGAAATATATTTATTACCGTAATTCTCAGATAATTCATAATGCCACTTATGTCAGTCTTGTGTATTCTTTTATTTTCTAAAAATTAATGTTTTTTTTTCAAAGATTTTCAAAAATCTTATTTAAGTCTTTGTTCTTTTTTATTTATTGCAGAAGCATGCCGTATCTTTTCCGAATAAAAATAAGGCTTTTATATTTTCGTAGAAAGTAATCACTTTGTGGTTTAACACATTTAATGAAAATCAAGTAATAACTCTGTATAAGACCACGGATTTAATTTTAAAATTTATGACCGACCGGTTTCGCCTAACCCAAGTATCATAAGGGTACAAAATTAAACTAAATTAAAATACACAGTGTGCAGTTATATATACATACAGATGGAGATTAAATTTGTCCAGTAGTCTAATATTAGGTGTATTTCCTGTAAACTCATTCATTTTACATTATTCTTCAATCACCTTCTCAGTTGACGTTTTACCACTTTCATTTCATATTTTTTGTTTCTTTCTCTCTGTTCCTTTTTTATAATTTTAAATGTTTTTCTTTTTTTTCGCACTGATCTTTTATTTTATTTTATATTGTGTTCTCCCTCTATATGTATATATAACCGCACACGACGGCCTGCATGGTCGAGTGGTAAGACGCTCGACTACGAATCCAAAGGTCGCGGGTTCAAACCCGGCGTGCACCGATAACTTTTATTTAATTAATATGTGTCATAACACATTTAATTCATATGAAAAAATTGTCTAAAGTATATTTGTGGCACGTTCCAGAGTGGTAGATACTCAAGTATCGACCTGGTGAAAGACCACCATTTGGAATTGAAACGTTGCTTGAAATGGCTTTTAGCCGTGTTTGGTGACTAGATTTGAATAGCCAGGTACTTTCCAACCTTCCTCTTCCTCATCTCCATCTCTTCCCCACAACCTCAAACCTCATAGCATACCCTATTTGGGGATGCCATAGTCTCACTGGCTCTAGACGGTAGGAAGCAGTTGGGACTCTTGTGCGGTATTAACTGTAAAAAAAAAAAAAAAACTTTGAATTTTTTGTTTAGTTTAATTTTGTATCTTGATGATGCTTATGCTAAGCGAAACCAGTCGGTCATAAAAATTAAAATAAAACCTGCAGTCTTTTACAAAGTTATTATTTAATTTTCATTAAAAATAACACCTTTTCCGAATAACTTTGAAAATTTCTCCATCAACGTATACACTAGTAGTCCCCCCTTCGTTAATAACAATAAGTATGCCTAAGTTTGTACATAAGCACCAATATATACAATCCTAATTATACTCGTATGTTGATCTGCTCGACTCTAATTGTGTGACATACACATAAATCATAAGAAACTTACATTTTTCGTAGATTCTTTATCGTTACTAGCTAAAAATTGACGACAATATAATAAATATCCAGCGCTCAACTAGTATTAATTAATAAGTCCATTATAATATCCAACTTAGGAAACAGGAAATCATAATAAATGAGAAATTTTCAAAGTGAAACATTAAGCTATGGTGTCTCAAGTTCTTTCAATTTCAACGGCACTTCCTAAGTATTTGTTCGATGCACTTTTTAGTCGTGTTTCTTGCGGCCAATGGGAACACGAGCTGTTGTTGCACTAGTTCAATAACCGAATGCTATTTGTTACGGCTAAAGTGCACTTTATCGGCTACTCTCGGTTTTAAAAGCGGACATAAAAATGTTAATGTTTTTCCAATATCCAGATTAATGTTTCGATATTAAATTCATGACGTTTTTATAAAAGCGATTAAAAATGGTTTTGATACTGTGCATTATTGATAAAATTTGTTCTTGGTTTTAGTCATTATTACAGGAAAAAGTTTTGCTCTTTCTTCCTGTGTTAGAGTTTAATTAAAATCTTTAACAAGAAATAATCAAATATAAACATACAAGGTTACGAATAGCCTGTCATTTTACAACAATCTACTATCAATAAAAGCGGAAAATGTTCATTATGCAATGATGGAGGACTTGGTTAGTAAAAGATTGAAGAAAGAGAATTTGTCCACTCGACTACTTACATTTCGCAATAACTGCAAAACCAAATTTTTAAATCCTAAAATCCGTGCCATTATTCTTGAAGTAGTCGGCTGTCCATGTTTAAACCACAGTAAAAGACAAAGGGCAAACTGTTCTAGAAACACAAAAAAAGATTTTTCTCTTAACCTCGCGCTTTTTCAACAGGATAACTATAAGACTTATATTTATTTTATAGATTAAAACTTTGACAAGAGAGTTTCACAGAAAAAAAATCTTAAAAAGAAAGACAAACATTCTTAGGTTACGAATAATCTGACAATATTTGAAAAACTCCTACAACCATCATAACAAGCGGAAGATGTTGCTTGTGCAATGATGGAGGACTTGGAGCCATCAGAGGAATTGAACACACGACGCCCGGGTAGGAATCTGACGCATTTGTCCACTCAGCTACTAACCGGTCGAATCTTGCATCATATTTCGTTCTACGGCAGCACTTACCTTACACTTATTGAAAATAATATTTATTTTCTTTAGCAATTTTGGTCGGCTTTCATATTCAATACAAGGTATTAAACCAATTTAATTTGGAAATCAGAACCTGAAAATCGATGAAAAAATATATTTAGGCAAGGGTGGCAGAGCCACAGCGCGGAATTGTAGAATTTAAGTCTTCGAAAGAATCAATTCCAGAATATTTTTTGCGAATT
The DNA here is from genome assembly GCA_022651775.1 of Drusus annulatus. NCBI lineage: Eukaryota > Metazoa > Arthropoda > Insecta > Trichoptera > Limnephilidae > Drusus > Drusus annulatus. The sequence continues at coordinate 51,543 of JAGWCC010000575.1, forward strand.
TGGCCGCTAGTAAGTAGGCCCGCTATAAAAAAAACATTTGAAAGTCAACATCTGGTTTGAAAGTAGTAATATAACTGTGATTAAATCTAAGAGTACTTATTTCTAGATAACTTAGGTTTACAAGTTGTAGACGTTTTAGTATTTAAACATGAGAGTAAAAATTTTTTATGGTTTTGGAAAATTTTTTCAAATTTATAGTTCTTTTGGTAATTTTTATTTTCATAACCTCCTGAGTCTTCTCAAACATATTATAAAAAATGTAGATTTTGACCAAGTAAATCAAATATTTTTTTTATTTTTTTTGACAAAATGACTGTTACTTTGTTCATTAGACAGCCAGTCATGAATACCCTATTTCAACTTGTCGTTCTTCAACATAAAATCCGAGAGCGTTTCATTTTTAATCCCCCAGCGGGTATATGAAAATACAAACATTATTATTACTACACCTACTTTAGGAATTAATGTAATGAACTGAGTAGATTGAAAAACTGTCATTTGGTAAAAAAAAATAATAAGGTTTTGTTTTTGGTTTTCACTTCGTAACTTTGAATAAGCAGTATGTTTGAAGCAGTAACAACTTTTGAACTTTGATCTCTGCCGATGTGAACTTTTCACAGTTTTTTGTGCTCGAAATTGTTGTCAACAAAACAATATTGAGCCTACATGTATTTTAGCTCATAGCGTCATTTTAATCTTAAAGAGAGAAGCTATATTGTTTTGTTTGAATTTTAATACACAAAAGTAGTGCAGTGAATATTGGAAATCATAAATAAAGCTCCTATTACATAAAAAAAAATTTCTTTGTTGCTTACTATAATTTAGACTATAGTATTTAAAATGGTTTAATTGGTATATTCATTTAGACTACTGTATTAAAAGTGATTTGATTGGTATATTCTTTTAGACTACTGTATTTAAAGTGGCTTAAAATAAGTTAAATTTTAATATATTGTAAAGTTCGTATTTTTTTTTAAAGAAAATACACTACAGTATTTAAAGTACTTTAATTAGTATATTCTTTTATACTACTGTATTTAAAGTGATTTTATTGGTATATTATTTTAGACTACTGTATTTAAAGTGGTTTAAAATAAGTTAAATTTGAATAAATTGTGTTGTTTGTATTTTTTTTTAAAGAACGTACACTACAGTATTTAAAGTACGTTGGTATATTCTTTTAAACCACTGTATTTAAAGTGATTAAATTGGTATATTCTTTTAAATTACTCTATTGAATATGGTTTAAAATAAGTTAATTTTTAATATATTGTAAAGTGTATTTTTTTTAAAGAAAGATAATTTTTTTCGAATTACGAATAACCTGACAATAATTGATAAACTCCCACTGCCATCACAATTAGCGGAAAATGTTGCTCGTGTAATGATGAAGGAATTATCTAGCAGAGGAATTGAAACCACGACGCCCGAGTGGGAATCCGAAGCGTTTGTACACTCAGCTACTAACCGGTTTAATAAGATTATAAATAAGTGTTTTTGAATAGAAAGCTATTAAAAAGATGAGGTGTTTGTCATCCAGAGGGAATTTATTAAAACCAACAAAAGATTAATCAAAAAATCCCACAATAACGCAGAATACAATAAAATCGCGCCAACCATTGTACAATACAATACTTTTGTGACAGAGATTCAGGTACAATTAAAACCGCTTTCAAAAGAAATCCGCAAGGCTGGTTTCGAAACCACGTTTAGTAATAATTCATCTGGTTGCTTTAGGCTTTAAGTGTTTGAAATAATTTATTTGTCATTACGTCAAGTTTTGCTACCGGACAAGCTGTCGGAGGTGACAGAAGACTAGCGGCAGATTTTGGAAACAATTAATCATCAGGAGGTTACCCAACAAACCGCTAGATGGGACTTTATGGCGTGTGGCTGCGTAAAGTATTAAATCATCTTTCTTGACGCGATATTCTCGGGGTTAGTGTTATACTGAAAAGAGATTGTAGCGTGAATATTCAACATTTTAATGGGCTCGTAGAAACGTGATAGAAAGGTGATTAAATTATCGTACCATACATCGAAAATTACACTTCTATTTTTTGTTAATTCGTGGTAGATTTTCATTGTAATGATTAAATAGCACAGTTTTTAACTTTTTTCAACGGTTGTCACGGAACGTCTTTAGACTGGTACAAATATTACTTAAACTACTATATTTTTTCATTTTTGGGTGTCAGGGTGGATAAAAATGAGTTTATACAAATTGTATTGATAGATATTGCTGTAGCATGATTTTAATTTGTACTGTGTTGACACAAACACACTCACACAAGTGCATTGCTTGCATTTAGCATATTTTAAACTTGTTATTTGACTTCAGAATAGAATGTTTTAATCAACATTTTTAATATAACAAAACAACACACGGTAAAACTTTTCGAATTACTGTAAAACCGTTTCCACTGTTCAAATTCGAACAACGTGTACACTTGTTATCCTTTTCTCGCTTAAAACAATGAGTTGGTAGGCGTAAGCAAAACAAAAGATTGTTTCTCAGTATCCACCCGTTAGATAGCCTGGGACAATCTGCTGTGGATTATGCTATTATAATCTGATGAGGATATTACCCAAAACTAATTAACTAACCATCACACAGTTTTTCCGCAGGGGTAGGCAGATAGGATGGACCACTATACAAATCTGTCTTAGCTAACACTCCTTGCTTCATTCACATTCATGCATACTCTTCTGTTATTCTGACTCTTGACATGGCCCGGCTCAAGTAGTTGATTTACTAGATCGTGCCATATCTTTCTCATGCGTACCCGACTTCTTTCATTTACTTATTCAGACATATATTCTTTTTACGCTCCTTTATTCTTTCATTCGCGCTACAGCCTCAAACCATATAAGCGTCCATTTATTAATCCTATTCATTACGCTTACATCAGCTTTGCAATTTTTACGGATATCTTCATTTTTGACAAAGTCATAAAGGGTTTTACCGCACATACCCCTCAGGTATCTCATTTCTAAAGTATTCATTCTACTTGTATCGCATCTCTTCCAGCTCCATGTCTAACTGCCATACATCAGGGTTGGTATAAGTAAAGTACTCCATTGTGGACTACTAGCTTCCCTTTTACCCTACATTTAAAAAATGGCCTGAAAAAGAGATCCAAATTATTGGATATTTTTGAATTGACGCATTATGCTTTACAGATGTTTCACCACCCGAAATCATTTTCAAACTGTTGTTAATAAATGATACACTATTCTATAGGGGTATGTACATACATGTATCTACCACCTACTAGTGGGGTATGCAAGATGAGGGCGTATTTTAATGCTAATACAAACTTTAAAATTAATTGTAAGGTGTTGGTGATTTATTGGTGTTAGTCTTTGACGGCCTCCATGACCGAGTGGTAAAACACTCGACCACGAATCCAGAGGTCGTGGATTTAAGCCCGAATTGCGCAAATATTTCTTATTCAATTAATATGTGTCGTAACCTATTTTATTTATTGAAAAATAATATATAGTATATTTGCGGCACGTTCCAGAGTGGTAGATACTCTAAGTGCCGCCCTGCTAAAAGACCATTATTTAGAATCGAAGCGTGGTTTGGAATGACTTTAGCCATGTTTGGTGATCAGATCTGAATACCCAAGTAATTCCCAACGTTCCTTTTCCCTATCTCCTTCTCCTCCGCACTACATTCAGAGTCACAATATACCCTGATTAGGAATGCCATAGCCTCACTGGCTCTTGACGTTTGGGAGCAGTTAGGACTTTTGTGCGATATTCAAATATATAAAATATATAAGAGGCCTGTTCAAAAGAAAAGGTGAATTTTAAATTTTCGCGGGTTGTGTACATTCGATTACCCTTTTTTATGTTGGTACACATATGTTTATCATATGTTAGCATTATCAGCCATTTTGGATTAGTGGTTTGTTTTTGACAACTGGAAAGGTCAGTCACGTTTTTATGTGTTCTTTGATTTTTTACTTTTTGAAAACAAAATGGATTAAAGAATATGTATTGAATTTTGCGTTAAAAATAGAATAAAGTGCTCCAACGCACTTAAAATGTTGACTGTGGCATTCGGCGAGTCTATTTTGTCTCAAAAAAGTGTTTATAAGTGGTACAAGCGCTTTACAGAAGGCCGAGAAGATGTTAATGACGATGAGCGTCCTGAAGTTGTGGAAAAACAAATCATGGATTTTATTCTTTGATCCATTTTTTTATATATCTGGGCGAAAATTAAAAATTCACCTTTTCTTTTGAACAGGCCATGTATGCCTTATAGGCGAGGCGGTATAGTGATGATTTGCATTATAGTCCGTCGGTGCATCATTGTTTGTCTCCCTCACAGGTGACACTTATTATTTTTCAAAACAATGCAAAATTGCATTTTGCCGATATAAACAGTTCGCCTTTGATGAACGTTGCACCGAGACTTTAACTTGTATTAATTTAGTAAATGCGTTTTTGCACGGTGCATCATGCTGATTTTCTATTTGTTTGTTCCAGGGTCTCTTCTCCCGCATGACCTTCCTGGAACCCGTGTTCCTGGGCGGCGCTGGCAACATGAGCGGCCTCAGTCGCCTGCCGGTCCAGATGGGGTATACTGGCTGCGTCAGGAGTCTGGAGATCAACGGAAGGGAGTACAGGTTCCAGACGAGACCCAAGGGAGACTCACTAGATGGGTTCGCAGTCGGTAAGTACAATGACATGATGTTGAAATTTCTGCACTGCGTCGATTACCTATCTCGAAAACGTAAAAAATGCCAAAAAGAAATTTATTCTATTTTGGAATACTTGCGAAAATTTTGGAATTTCTGCGATGTAAGTATTTTTACATATCAAAATAATTATTTTACTAACTAAGTTGTTAAATATTCCAAGGGTGGGTAGAAGGATATACTGCCACACAACTTTGTCTTGGCACATACTCCTTGATTGATATTCATACCATATCAATAAGCTCTCATGCGGAACAATATCGTCACTGAGCGAATCCGGACGTTGGTGTGAATCCAGCTTAAAGATACCAAAGCCTCAGTGATTTTAGACGGTTGGAAGCAGTGAGACTCTTTTGTTGTATTAACAATAAAAAAATCCTTCAAATTCTTTAAGAAATTAAAAATTTCAAGACTTAAAACGATTCCTAGAACATTAAAAAAATGATATTCTTATAAAAATGAAATAATAACTTTGTAAAAACCACAGATTTTATTTGAATTTTTGTGACCGACCGGTTTCGTTAGCCTAAGTACCATCAGGGTACAAAATTAAATTAAAGAAAAAATACACAGTGCATGGTGAAAAATACTCGTACATACAGAGGGAGAACACAATATAAATAAAAGAAGAGAACAGTAAGAAAATAAAAGAATGACATTTAAATTATAAAAAAAGTACGAAAAAAAAAGAAACAAATAATATGAAATAAAAAACCACAAAGCGGTTGCTTTCTACAAAAATATGAAATTGATATATATTATTTTAATCATTGTTGCAGCAAATCGCCAATTTTCATTATTTTACGTCAAATTCTAAAAACGTTTCTTTTATTGGAAGCCGCAGTCATGCCTTGGAAACCAAAAACGCTACGAACTTCATATGAACTAACCCACTGTAATATAATGGCGCACACGTGGGAAACCTAATATTGTCTTAGCACAAAATGAAATTTATAAAGCACCAACAGAGCTCCTCCATTACTCATTTCTCATCTGAAGTATGTTGCAAATGTAGATTATGTCAGTTTTTGACGACCTTCTTAGTAGAGCCGTTACTGCTCGAAAATCCGACCAGCCACAAATGATTAATTTAATTAATTAGTTTTATTTATGGCATCTCGTTGCTTTCTATTGCTTGTTTTCGACGACCGGTGTGGTGTAAATCATTTTGATAATCAAATAACATATTTGTATTTCGTAAGTCTCTTAAACATCCAATTTATTTTCTCTCAATTTCCTCGTGCCCTATACCTTTCTTCTTACCAGATTAAGCTTTGTCTTGACATCTTTTTTTACAAGATATAACACTCGAGTTGTCACCAAACTTCACGGAGCTAATGGAACTAAAGCACTCTAAACTTAGGGATTTTTGTGATGCTTACAGAAGTAGGGAGATGGGAATGATGAAGGTTGGAGTTGGTTTTTTAATAGCTAAAACTATTTGAAAAAAATCGATATTCTATGTTGGCTTCTGACTAGAATCATACTATATGTATCTTTCACTTGTACAAACTGAAAATATACGACAAAGTATTTCAATTTTATAAATAAACAAACCAACATTTAAAAAAATGAAAAAAAAATAGCTTTTTATAAGACCACGGATATTATTTAATTTTTATAACTGACCGGTTTTGCTTAACCTTAATATTATTAGGGTACAAATTTAAAGTAAACAAAAAATACAAAGTGTGCGGTTATGTATACCTACATAGGGAGAACAAAATAACAGAACGATGAAAAAACAATAGAATAACATTTAACATTATAATAAAGAAACAGATAGAAAGAGACAGATAATACGAATTGAAAGAGAAAAAACGTCATCTGAGAAGGTGATTTAAGAATAATGAGGAATTTTATAAGAGTTTAAAGGAAATATACCTAATATTGGACTACTGAACAAATTTACCTGATTATTAAGAAAATGACTTTTAATTTTAATGGATTTCTTTATTTCTAGTGCTGCAAAATTATTTAATCTGATGCCATGATCATTTTTGTTCAGAATATGAACACCGGTGCTTTTATTGAAGGTATGATCTTTATCAATAAAATATGTCAAACCCCAAAGTGATTGCTTTCTACGAAAATATAAACTATTATTTACCCTTGTCGGGTTTTGAATCCACAAGCTCTGTGTTCAAATCCAAGAAGCTTACCACACTGCCAAGAAGATCGTTGAAATAAAATGTAAAAATTGTAACGGAAGAGGTTGTTGTAAAAGTAAATAATTTACTCAATTTTTAATCTAAGCTCTAGGGAAAAGCTTGCATGATGCAATCAATGAAGTCAGCCATCTTATAAAACTACGTGCACTCCGGATTATTACCGCAGGGTCCCAGGGATCTATAAGGTGGTAGAAGATCATTTTGAAAGCTTGTATTTCAGCCCCCAGAGAGGAAATTCGATGGTATTACTGTGAGTGCATCTCGTGGCATTATGACACGTTACCGTTTACCGCTCGAAGAAATCCTCTGGAGAAATTAGCGGTTCAAAAAATGATGATTAGTTAGAAATATTTTATCTTCGGTATTATTGGGTTATGGAAATTATGTTGATAATTCTTGGGCTTGTGAAACTAGGTTAGTAAATAGACTTTTATGTTATGAGATTTTAAAAACGCAAAGGATATACTTGTTCCAAGTAAAATATAAAAAAAACAACTGATTATATTCATTTAAGGGTCAGCACCCAAAAATAAACACTTTTTGGCTTTCTAATATAAGCAATACTACAAATAATTTAACTTTTAATTATATACAGGTAGTAAGATAAATATCTAAGGTTTCCAGTGAATACAATTTTTAAACAGTAACCCTTTAAATTCTATTTGAAATGCATACTAGAATTTTAGGTAAAACGTTAAAAAATGCCTTCCCTGGTTATCAAACTGCACATTTTACTGATATTTTGGTACGTTTTTCATATTATTAAAAATATTACAGTTGAAAATTTTCATTCACTGGAAACCTTAGATATTTTCCTAACTATTCGTGTAGAATTTACAAATTAATCATTTGTAGTATTGCTTGTATTAGAAAGCTACAAAGTAACGTTTAGGGCCAATTTTGAGTGCTGAGGCTTAACTAGGATTTTTGAGGATTTTAATTCAAGTGCAGACAATGTTGTTAGGTTTTACGGGAACTAAAAATATTTTTTTATTTTTTTTCTTCATAAGTCACTGCTATAGTCGAGTATATATTTTTTATGCCTGCGGCCTGTGTAGATATGACGTCCAATTTTTTTATTCAAAAAGAAGTGTCTGAGGAGAAAGAGAGAGAGAAAAAATAAATTTGGCATATTTAAAAGAAAGCTTTTCAAATTTGATAATTATTATTTTTTGTTGAAAGCAATCACTTTGTATTTTTTGTTGATTTTAATTTTGTACTCTGATGATACTTAGGCTAAGCGAAACCGGCTGGTCATAAAAATAAAATAATGTTCGTGGTCTTATACATAGTTATTTTTCATTTCATTATTTGGTAATTACTTCATTTCAATCACCAAATACATTTTTTAAATTACGCTTGCTAGTTTCATCATTGAGCGTCATATCATCAGGGAGGTGTAACATTTAAAATCAATAATCTAAATATTGCAATTTCAGTTCAATAAGAAATAAATATTCCAAGTTAACCCGTACTGTATCCCCGAGAAGAGATCATGTTTTTTGTTTAATTGTGTTCATTTTTAAATAAATACAAGTTTATTGAAGGGTGTAAATGACACTTGAGAGATTCCTTAACAACGTTCTTAACATTATTTCTTTTGCCGAGTTTCCTTTCCTGCATTATAAATCGAAAATTTTCGTACTTCCCACTCCATAAAACCTAATAAATCACTGTCGATCCTAATTTTTGCAGTCGTAATTATTTCGACCGCCAGACTCAAGAGCGTAATTCAATCAACCCTCGGAATGATATTACGCAATTGAAATAAATTATCACTGCGTGTAAAGAGAAACATAAGGAAATTATTACAGCCTTGAGGCAGGGGTCTTCAACCTGCTACGTAAGGGTTGGTTTGCCTCTTCAATTATTTTAGCTTACAGGTATTCATATCCCAGCGCCAGGTATATTTTATTGGTCTCCTGGCAATAAAAAGTGGCCAGTCATAAGACGACATGACCGAATAAAAGACTTGAGTCAAAGAAGATCACTTTTCCCGTTGCGGATGGCTGTTGGCTCAGAGTAATATTATACCAGAAGGGATAGCTTTGCGAAAAAGTGTAGTTAGGATTGTTTTGATTTTTCCTGACTTGGGCGTGGCTAGGATTTTCATGGAAACACTTTTTACCTTCATTCGTAGCACGTGCCGACATAACGAAGTATTTATTTGTGTGACCACTTTTTCACAGTATTGTTATCAACAAAAATATAGGATAAAACTTCAAAAACCGTCGAGATATGTCGCATTACAAAACGTAGTGGGCGGAGTCGCCGGAGACACGGGAGACGGAAAATATGCATACATACCTAAAAGTAGTGCGAGATTATGTGGAAACTTGTCTTATCTCTTTTTCTCTCGCGGTTTACGACGAGAAAACCCGGAGAAAGTGTTTTACCGTAAATTTGTATAGGTTGGGTAAAAATATTTAGCTCTCTCTCCATACATGTTTTTACACCAAGGCTGTTGTTAATAAGTTAGTGCGAAATCGATACGTGTTGAAAGGTAATAATAATAAGCAATGACTTTCACCATTATTTTGACTTTTATTCAGACTAGAAGTTGAATTTTACAATATAAAACACTAATTAGAGTGAAATTAAATACTCGTGTTGTTTTCAAAGCTTCTTGCCTTAAATGGATCATAGAATTTAAAAAAAAAAAAAACTCTTTTCGAAGGGAAAATGAAATTGAATATTGGCGCATAAATACAAAATCGCGTTTTTATTTGTAGAAGAATTCATTGACGAAGAGTAAGGTGAAAGTATTTCAAACTTTCACCACATTTTACATCGCTCCATTTCAAGGATTATCAACATTTTGTTTTTCCCTGTTATATTTTGATGGTCCTTGTTTATCGTCTATTCTAGGCTCGTCTCAGCTTTTGAACGAATTGTGGTCAGCTGACATGAATAACAACATGACCTCTATGCTGTAATTAAAAAATTGTTATAAAGCTAAAATGGACCGACAATCAGTGTTTAACGGGGACCGTTCAAATGTAAACGAAACAAAAACAAAATGGCGCTAATCGTCCAAATACGACGATGTTAAATGTGATGAAAATTTGAGACAATCCGCACTTAATATATGAGCTATACAAATTGTAAGGGGACATTTTTTCACTGATAATTACCAAGTGGTAATTAACTTTTTTCCCTTTCTCGAGATGTAATTACTTACAATATTATCATGATGCAATGGCACTATTCAGAAAGGAATTTTATCTTGATAATCGCATGAGTATTTCTACTTATAATCGACTGGTGTCACACATCTCGTTCCTCAAATGTTCACTCGTTCCCCCACCTAATAATACCATATCGTCGTTGCAAAGGGAAAATGGCTGTAGCGCCATTTCGAGAAGCTTATACCAGAGCACTTTAAAGTTTTTTTTTACAGTAAAATGTACAAGCCTTCAGTATCTGGTTGGAATCTGAAGGGCCACAAAGTGTTCAGAATCAAACGAAAGAGAAATTTTGACCAAAGTGTCGCTTAAACCGTTTGTCTTTCCAGTGACGATATTTTATTGAAACTTCAATTCTAGATCTGACTACGATTTCTAGTGTTTTTCACGAATTTTAAATTGGCGAAAACTGGTATGTATTCTACTATGTGTACGGTTCTCTGATGTCCATTCTGAAAAGATTCTTATGTGCGGAATAAACTTAAGAATGAAATAAATAAAAATACAACGAAAATCAAAATCTGCACTAACGTCTGTAAAGAAGACTAGTATATAATATAATAGTATATAGAATCAAGACTAGCGGTCTTGACGTTGGCGTAAGTGACCGGAACCGACGCGTCAGCCACAAGGAAAATTACAATAACCCCTTGCCACAGAAATAGCTTCAGGAAATATGTTCTTCCATGTTTCGACCATCAATAACCAATCGTCCCAATTTATTTCAGATTGGTCTGTCGATAGTAAACCTCCGAAAAAAGGGTGCGCGTACAATTTTTTTCAAAAAACCGAAACAATACATTTCCGAGGCCTGTTCCACAACAAAGTTAATTATCTTACCTCTCTAACGGCTTTTCCAAATAAAGGTACGGCCGTAGCTAGACTTCACCCCATTACTATAAATTATGCACCCGGACAAGGGTTGTAGGAATAGAATGAAGGGAGGAACTACTTTATACAGCCTTAGATTATTGGGCAGAAGGGATGAATGCAGGAAAGCTTTTAAAACTGACTTAATTTACTGTTTCTTGTGAAACCGGTGTTGACTGATAGTCAATCTGTTTGTTTGTTTAAGCAGAACTCTAGAATTGTGAGATTTGGCTTTATGAAGTTTAAATGACTTTATACGACTGAAATTTCTAGACCAACAAAACTTTTTGCAGTAGTATGATTTCTATCGTAAGCTACAGAACTTCGAAAATTCCATCGCTCTATCAAAATATGAAAGACATTATGATGCTAGAGTTTCGAAACACGAGCATCTTCGAATAGTAGCAATAATATTTAATTCATTTTATTCATAAATAATAACGTATTTCCTATATTCGTTTGATGCAAAGATAGATACATGGTTAGCTCATTGTATCTGAACGCAGAGATCGAAGGTTTAAATCCCAGCGATTGCAACAAAATCTTTTAATTTATGTTTTAACTTTTTTTTCAAATAGGGAATAATTAAATTAACAAAACAACATTGCGTATTTACACATCGTTTTGCAAAAATTCCTTATACTTACATAATACAGTAATTTATTTTGTGATTACGCACAACAGACATAGTACTATTTCGAAATAAGTGGATAATAGCGACCTTATTTTTTTCTTGGCAAATCAAGTTGCATCCCGTGATTTTTCACGAGTAACAACTAGTTATTTATTAAATTGAAATTTTTTTATTCATTCGTCCTCTATAGCCTTTTCACCTTTATCTACCCACCGCCGCCACCCTTAGTGTTATTGATTTTTTTGCTGCCAACTCGCAGAGGAGGATATGCGCCCAAGCAATGTACCTAACGGTACCTTCCTACCGAGCCTCGCCAGGCAACCGGGGAACTTACTGGAACATGGCCACTGGCAACGTTGGCTACAGAACTTAAAGTACCACCTCGATAAGTTTCAATTCAGGCGCAGTTGAAATCAACTGGATTAATCGATGGTCTGGTACTCGTGATACTAGGAAATTCCCGTAAATATTTGTAGAGTTTAAAACAAAGTTTTTGTGTGTGTGTTTTTTTAACTGTTTCAAATTGTTTGTTACGTTGAAAACGATTCATAAAGTCGGGATTGAAATTTAATTCAATTACATTAATGAAATAAAATAAAGATTAACTAAATCTACATTTGAGAAAAGTATTTCAAATGCTTAACATGGTTTCAATATAATTTTTTATTGAAATTGGAATTGGAATTAACTTTAAAGCTTTAAATTCTTTATTCGAATATTTGGAGCAAGTGGATGAGTTTGTGTATTAAAGTAGTATGTTTAAGAGAGACGGAAAAGCTGAAAAGGATATTGAAAGGAGGGTGAATGCAAGAATCTCCATTAATGGAAGACTGAACGCTGTTGGCGCTAATAAAAAAAATGTCTAGAAGCCAGCAGTCTACAATGGGGTGTATGGCAGTGAGGCATAGAACAAGCAGAGGATGGATGAAAATATAATGAATGCTGTAGAAATTAGATCTCTGAGGCGTATGTGCGGTAAAACTTTGGATGACCGTGTTAAAAATATGGATATCTGGACAGAATGCAAGGCTGATGTAAACGTAATGAATAGAATTAAGAAAGGGACGCTTAGATGGTTTGGGCATGTAGAGCGAATGAACAAATAAAGTAGTGTGAAAAAAATATACGACGCAAAAGTGAATGGAAGAGGAAGTCGGGGACGCCCGAGAAAACATGGCACGATCGAGGGAATCAAATACTTGAACTGGGCCATTCGAAGAGACAGAATAACAAAAGAGTATGTATGAGACGATGTATGCATGTGAATGAAGCGAGAAGTATGTGCCAAGGCAGAATTGTATGGCGGTCTTTCCTCTCTGCCTGCCTTTTCTGGGAATGGCGCAATGGTTAGTTAGTTAGTCAGTTAGAAATTTAAATAATATCAATAATTTTCAACGAAATATGAAATAGAAGACGATACAGAAAATAAAATGAATTAGGAGCGACCGAAACTCGAACTTGAAACCCCAACTCTATCCGGTAGTAACTTCTGTGCCAATCAAGCTGTTGAAACCTTTAAAAAAAATTACATTTCCTGGAATTTATTTTATTTAAAGTTTTTCTATGTAGTGTGAATTTATGATTAAGAAACCTTTGTAACTTATTTCCACGTATTCATAATATTACATCCATTATTATCCACTTAATATATTCTAAATATAAATTTTCACTTATAACATTAATTATTTTTATAATGGAAATCTACCACGTAATATCAATTTTAAAATTTGTTATAGCATAATGTTTTTCCAAGAGAATATTTTTTTTTGTTCTATATTTTTGTTTTCGTTAATCACATAGCTTGTTTTTATAATTGCCAATAATTTGACAGTATGTAAGAATGTGTATTTCTGTTGGCTTAACATTCTAATATAAGACTTATTCAATTTCAAGAAGAAGAAAAAAACGTAAATAATAGAGCCCCCTAATTTCAAATAAACCTAGTAGAATCTAAAATTGAGTCTTCTCGGGTGACCTTTATACAGAAATATCCATTCGAAAAACCAAAAATATATACTGTATCCCCGCCCATCACTCATATTCAAAACAAGATGTTGCTAGATACATCAAGATTTCGTATTTGGGCATATTTATAACCTTCTTTTATCAAAATCTTCGGGAATACCAAATTTAGTTTGTATTCTATAAATCTACCTAACTTACATCTTCTGTATAAAAATATTTTCTTTAAATGCAATGGTGAAAATTCAGGTATTTAATTTTACTGTTTTTTATTCAATCTACCAATACCTGATAAAAATAACAATACTAAGCTAATTCATACAGCGTCACTTTTGTGAAATATCACCTTAATGACGTTAATCGGCTTTTCACTTCATGACATCTATGCATTAAGGTAGGTAAGGTGTTCCAAATACTCGTCACATTTGATATCGTCACAATTCAGTGATTAACGCCATTTTGTTTTTTCGATTTTGACTGGTCCCCGTTAAACGCCGATCGTTGGTCCGTTTCAGTTTTTGAACCACAACGATCGTGATGTCATGCTTTTCAGATGATAACTATTTGTAAATTCATTCATTCTAAAATTCCGGTGTTATGTGGGAAACAATGCTTCTTATTCTCCGTCATCTCGAGCAAGGTAACTGCTGAAAAATTATTGACCGGCTGAAAACTGAAATAAATAGTTGTGCGTGTGGGTTGTACTTTTTAAATGGGAAGTATACCGTTTTATATAAAAATATTTTCACTTTATTTCAGCAATGAAATATAATCTAAGGGGGGGGACAAAATATTGATATCGGTCTAATTCAAAAGCTGAAACGGGCCTAACAAGGATATTAAAACATTAAAAATGGCGTCAATCGTTAAATTGTGATCATGTCAAACGTGATGAAAATTCGAACCAACCAACCTAAGATGAATTTATTTTATTACGCCTCGTTTAGTCTACACGAGTACCTACTAGGAATTTTAAGCTTAGAAACAATTTGGGAAGCTTCCGTTTCAATCAGGCCATAGGCCTATTGTCCTATATCCCATATTTCGATTTATTCCCTTGACGTTAGCCCAGTTTTTTTAGTAAATTCACCAAGGTTTGTCATTGGGTGTTTGGCGACGTCTCCTGGTTCCACAATAAGGTATTAAATTTCCCAGGTATTCGAACCTTCTTCCCATTAAAATGGGACATGACTACCATAAATGAATCGATATTTTTTAAATATTTTTATATTTTTCACTACTACTGATGTGGTGATAGAAATGTATTATTTAACAACGTGTTTTAATTTATTCTTCTTACACAAATTTATAATCAACTGAATCAGAAAATGTAAGATAGAAAATGGTTCCGGCTGCAACCTGGACACAAACTCAGGACTATCAGCCATCCAGACATTAACCTAACCACAGAGCTAAAGCCTTTAGATCTGCAGGGTTTCCTCAAAACGTAAAGCATTTTTGACTTGTGTAAATATATCAACACAATTCCAAATACCATTTGTAAGGCAACCACCTTTACTTAATGCAATCGAGCTTGTCACTGTATCCACGCTAGTAATCGAGGAATTGATTCCCGCTTTATTGCAGATTAATTGACTTGTTTTTTATTAACTTCTCTTTAGAATTTTTTTTGTTACATACTAGTTGGTACCCATTTAAAATCACGGGATGTAACTTGACTTGCAAAGAATAAAAATTGGTTGCTTTAATCCACCAATTTTCAATACAAAATAATATCTGCTGAAATACATTATAGGTGGGTATAAGGTTGGTAGGATTCTGAAAAGATTCTTTTTTTATATTTAATGATTTTAATTAATTGAATTAAGTTCTGAATTTAAAAAAGTTCACACCCGTGCGGGGGGAGATTATTTGTCGTTAATGATTGGGTGTTTTTTTACGAAACATTTTTATTAGTCTACTACTTGTATTTCACCGGTACACCCAATACTTAGACGACTTTTCCGTCGTTTTGTATGGCACTCTCCCCCTTACGGGGTGAGGCAAGAGAGCATTCCTAAGAGTGATGTTTCCGTCGATGCATTTACTTCCTCGACACCCCTCCAACGTAGTTCATTCCATTGGGATAGAAGCATGTAGCTTCAAATAATCCACCTTTTAGGTAAAAGCCTATTCAAAACCACTCTGGGATATATTTTATTTTATTTAAAAACGGTTTAGTACTTGTGAGAGTTATCGTGATAGATATATTATTTGGTTCAACAAGAACACAAAATACCGGAAAGATTAGTAAATTAAAGTTAACAGAATACGCTTAAATGGCCGTTTTAATAGATACATAAAGTTAAAGATAGCTACAGTTCTGTAACCATAAGTATAGTTTTGCCACAGCTTTCACATGCACCATTAAAACAGAGAGCATGTTTTTTTCTCCTCCTTTTCATATTTATGCTCCTTCTTGTCACTTATGATATTAGTTTTATCTGTATTTACTTCCAGTTAAATATTTATCGTTCCTCCATCTACATCCTTTGTTTTTCTTCATTTATTGATTTAGCATGAATGTAAGTTATACGTACTACAGCAAAATATACACACAATTAAGAAATCATTAATCCAATAAGTAACAACTAATTTATATTTTTAAGTGAATACGCATAATAGTCCATCCATCTTTTTAATTAATGTATTTATTTTACACATAATGTGTCCAATATATCGATCTCTTGTTCAAATATATTAGTAGTACCCACACATTTGTACAACATTTTATGTTTATTTCTTTTTTTGTTAATATTCTAACCTATATTTAAATAAAGATTACTAAAAATTAAAAACAAAAAAATAAATACATCCAAAATATAGAATAAAGCTGAATTCATTCACACCAAAGTCTGGATCCGCTCAGTGACGATATTGTTCCGCATGAGAGCTTATTGATATGGTATGAATATCAATCAAGGAGTATATGCCAAGACAAAATTGTGTGGCAGTATATCCTTCTGCCCACCCTTGTGATATTTAACTACTTATTTAGTTAAATAATTATTTTTATGTGTAAAAATACTTACATCGCAGATTTTTTTTGTTAAAAATCATTTTTTTGTCACTAAATAATATTTTGTAATAATTATTAATTAATAAAAATATTATTTAGTGATAAAAAAATGGTTTTTAATTTAGAAAAATCTGCAATGTAAGTATTTTTACACATCAAGATAATTATTTAACTAACTAAGTAGATAAATATCACAAGGGTGGGCTGAAAGATATACTGCCACACAACTTTGTCTTGGCACATACTCCCTGATTGATATTCATACCATATCAATAAGCTCTCATGCGGAACAATATCGTCACTGAGCGGATCCGGAAGTTGGTGTGAATCCAGTTTAAAGCTTTGGTACCCGTCGTAATATTCATTGAAGGATAATAAAAACTGGCTTACGTTCTACTAGGATGCTCGAATACACAACTGAAACAAAATGAACTACAAAAAATTTCTTATTTTGTTCTGCAATTTCAAAGCATCTTGAAATATTAACCTGAATTTATACATACGTAGATTATACCTCTAACTTAATAGCACCCTAAAATTGAATGTTTGATTCTGAAAGCAAAATGTGAAAAGGAGGGATAAGGGTGGAAAAAAGCTCGGTAATAAGTCTTGGGCAATTTTTACCCCTCCATTACGTATAAAATTCTCCCCAAGGCGAGGTGAGACTGGCGCATTCCTAGAATTGATCGCATTGCCAGTGCCTTCAGTCATGCTACCCTTAGCCTTCCTGATACACAGCTACGTAATAGGTAGTCATATCGCACTGAGCCGCATATATACCACTATTAGAGTATGAGTAGATATCTACGGAACGTGAGTACGTTTAAATGTGCTTGATGTAACGGGAAGTGTGTCTTCGGGATACTTAGCTTAAAGCTTTATGCATAACTGTATTTTGTATGGAAACTTATGGTATACTGCTATCACAAACGACGCATATAAAGGAGAAAAGTACTCTTAAACAGACCTCGTTTAATTGAGCATTACAATTTGTTTGTGAAAAAATATTATAAGCGGTATTCAATATAACTTTTTATTATTTGTTCATTCGAAAAGAAATAATGAGTAGTAAACATAAGTATTACGTACATTGTAATTGTTTGATTGCACGAAATTGATATTAATTGAAGATATATGATGTTATAACCTTCTTTTATCTACATTGAGTGCAGTTAAATACATCAGCCACCTCTGCGTATGTATTACCAACTACATGTAATTCAAGGTAAAAGGGATTATCAGAAAAACTCATTCCTGATGGTTTTGTTGCAACTTCAATATGGGAACAGCATAGTAGAGCACAACTTATTTATTTAAATCAATATTCCAAATTGATTCCCATGAATTATTACATTTGCATTTTTTTATATTCACGATTTAAAAATATATTGCTTTGCAAGATTTTGAGAATTTTTCTGAAGTTCAAAGTTCAACTTTCAACATAGAAATAAGGCTCAAAGCTCACAGCTCAAAGCTCAAAGCACAATTCAATGTACTCCTTTTCACTTGCCTCACTTTGCCTTATTTGGCCTGGTATCAAGCAGTTGGTATTCTGATCTCGTAAAATGGAAATATTTCACCTGCATATCGAATTTTATTGTTTTATATAATATATATAAATATATTTAAATGACACTGACAAATGCCTTCTTCTGTTGAAACCTGTCTAAAATATATTTTTTGATATTGAAACTCCGTAATTAATAACAGTATCCGCTCAAATCAGAGACCTATAATCAAAAAGGTATCGTACGAAAATTTTATTTTTACAATAATGGACAGCTTCTTAGTTATATAATAAAAAATAATAAATCTAGGTATCGTGAAGTTTTGTACTAAAAAATGTGTAAATTTTTATATTTTAAATGGAAATACCGACTGCCTTGAGCCAGTGGGACCATGTGTCATGTATTCCTGAAACTTCTCCGTGCATCCAACCTACCCTCAACCTTCTGCCATTGTCGGTTCATGCGTTTCGGTCCATCAATTATAATGGTAATAAAAAATTAAGCCAATTTTAAACATTTGACATGCAAATATTGTCGTCGAAACACGTTCATTCTCCACGAGTGTCTTACCTCTGTGACAAAAGAGAGATACTTGACCTTAAAACCGAATGGTGGCATAATTGGTAGAGGAAAAAATTAAGCGCCCACTTTTTCGACTCAGAAAAAGTTTGAGTTCGAAATAAATTGACTCCCCCGAGGAGATTTAGGCACTTTTCTCGAATGTCATTCTAACTTAGGACGAGTTCTTAAAGGATACTAGACTTGTTACTTCGGAGATTTTATCTTTATTCCGACCAAGTAAAGGATTTCTTCATCAAGAAAAAGCATTTCTCGGGGAAACATGATGAAAATATCCGGGATAAAGTGCTATGAATTCTCCTTTATGTAAGTTTCCAAGAAAATAGATTCTTTGTTCTTTCATTGGCTTATATGCGAATACCGTACAAGAGTACTAATGCTCAGAGCCAGTAGAACTAAAGAGCCTCGTATTAAGGTTAGTGTTATGAAGCAAACATAAATAAGGAAAAGGGATAAGGTTAAGATGTACTCGATTTTCAGATCTTGCAACATTACTTGTCTCAAGGTGTTTTAATTTCGAATGTAATATTACAAAGTAAAACTAAGAGAATCTTCCAAGTAATATGAACTTAAAATATACCGATTTTTTTTTAACAATTGATTTTTATTCATGTAAAAAGTCAAAACGTTTTTTTCTTATTTTGCTTTGGTCAGAAACCGTGACATTCAGTAAGTTTATAGAGATACCATGAAAATGACTATTTTTTTTATTTAAATGTCCCAACTAACCGGAGCAGCAGGTCTATGGCATCCCCATTCGGGGTATGTTGAGAGACTGAAAGGAGTGGAGATGGGAAAGAGAGAGGAGGGAAAATACATAATTATTCAGATCTGGTTACCAAATACAGCTTAAGCCATTTCATGAAACATTTTGACTCTGAATAGTGGTCTTTCACCAAGGTGATACACAGAAAATCTACCACTCTGGAACGTGTATATGGCCGCAAATATAATGCGAAATAACACATTTTAATAAAATAAAATTTATTTGTTCATATCGCATAGCCAAAGATCTCAACCGCTCGGCCACAGAAGTCGTCAATACAAACAGTTCTATGATAAAAAGTATACAAGTTCTTTATTATGTGCGAAATAAAATACTACTAAAAAGTACTCTTCGAATTTAGTCACAAAATTTAAGTAGATAGGAACGGGGTGATTTTTTTTCACTTAACACTATACTTTTTATGCTTACCTGTAGTATTACAAAATCCATTTCAAAACATCGTTAAAAAATACATTTTTAGGATTATCGAATCAACAGAATATTTTATGTCTATTTAGCGTGTGTAAGTTTCAGCTTGATTTGAGGTTTATTTGAGCAAATATTAAAATTATCGTATCATTAAATTCACCATTCAGTGATTATATTTCACCACCACTCATCAGTATGTAGGCTTTGTTTATAATATTTCGCAATATATTCCTTATACTCATCAATATATTAGGTGTAAATGATATTGAAGATTGCAAAACTAACATAGGAGGTTGCTGTTTTCTATTTTAACAGAATTTGAATACCTCCTTATTTTTTTACTAATGATGAATGTTTTTGATTTGGCTGAAATACAAAATAAAAACAAGTTATAAATCTTTTTTTAACTTAGTGTAGGTTTTACGTTTACAAGTTGTAAAGATGGCAGATATTTGCCTTATTTGATATTGTACCCTTGACATATGAATTTCTGCGTGGGAGTACGTAATTTGTTATAACATAATATTCACACTCCTCATGTTTTTTTTTTTAAATATTTATTTTGATTGTCGTTTGAAGGTGGCCTACTTATCAGCAACATTTACTCCAGAAAATTATTATGAAAACGAATTATCTTTTTAAAAATAAGTGCCTTCGTGTTTTCGAACACAACATTTTCTTTCAAACCAACAGCATAGCTGTATTAGGATTCATTTTCAAAAGAGATACCGTGAAAAATAACGTTTTTATGATACCATGAAAAAAACTCTTTTTTAAATTTGGTTCCGGTTTGAATTTTCCATAACGAAATAAAATTGAATGCCTCCCTGGAAAAATATGATACAGTATTCATGTTTTTATTTTATTATTAATAACAAGAGGTGACGTAGTGTACATTGAGGACATGGCCGCCCGGCAAGGTATAAATCTTGGTTCAAGTCCCAGTGGTAGCTTAACCTTGTGTTTTGTATTTAATTAATGTTATTAATACTGTTGTTTCATTAAATATTTTTAAAAACACGTTTTTCGCCATCTAGCAGCTTGCAGAAAACCTAACAGAAAGCATTTTATTCCTCCAGTCAAACTTTATTTAAATAACTTAAGAATCAGCACCCAAAATATACACTTTTTGACTTTCTAGTACAAGAAAAACTACACATTATTTATCTATTTATTCTCTACGGGTAGTAAGAAAAATGTTTTCAGTGAATACGATTTTAAAATAGTAATCTTTTAAATTCTTAATGAAATTTATGTTGGAATTTTAGGTAAAACGTTCAAAAATGCCTTCGCTGGTTTTCAAATTACACCTTTCACTGACATTTAAGTTCGTTTTTCATGGAATTCAAAGAATTACAGTTAAAAAACGGTATTTACTTTAAACCTCGGACATTTTTTAAAATGATTAATTATTAATGCTACAAAATAACGAGTTTTTTTTTCTCTTAGCCGACAATTCAAGGTATTGCTGATACGGGTAATATAAAATATATTTGTGGGATTATTCTATCTGTTTTAGAGAATATTTCTATAAATACCAAATAAAAATAGTATTCTCAAAACATGGCATTAAAAAATATTCTCATCGCTATTCTAGAGATATAACAGTTTAACTTGGGTTAGAAATAATATTATTTCTCCATTTATTATTAGATATAATCCACACGCTATATTCCAAGAATAATTCCAAATTCGTACTGTTGTAAAACATCATTATGCCTCGTTTACTCGACGGTCGTGTTGATCCGAATGAAGATTGAAATGTAAAAATAGCATTTTGTTTGATTTTCACACTCGGCTCTAGAATGTATACGTGTATAGAAAAGTATTGCATAAGTGGTACGAAGCGTCGGGTTGGCACCAAGGCTTCGCATCGTCGCGGATTTAATATTTTTTGCTAGCTAAATCTTCCAACATTGCTCAAGCAACAAACTCCGCTTTTATTGATGGTAGTAGGCGAAAGCAAATATTATCAGGTTATTCGTCGCCTAGATTTTTTTATCAATCTCTTTTTTTTATATATATGTCAAACTTAGTTTTAAAAATTAACATAGTAAGGTCAGTCTGGTGACGAGTCATTGCAAAAAAAAACGCATTTTAATTTTATTTATTATTTATAATGAATACCGCACAAGAGTCCCAAACTGCTCCCAACCGTCTAGACCCAGTGAAACTATGGCATCCCCAATTGGGGTATGTTGTGAGACTGAAGGTAGTGGGGAGGGGAAGGAGATGGGGTAGTGGAAGATTTGGAAGTACCTGGTTATTCAGATCTGGTTACAAACGGCTAAAACCATTCCAATCAAGCAATGTTTCGATTCTGAATGGTGGTCTATCACCAGGGCAATATTTAGAGTATATATGACTCTAAAACTTGCCGCAAATATACTTCATTTTTTTTTATATGAATCAAATGTGTTATGACACATGTTTATTAAATAAAAAGTTTTTTGCGCACATCGGGTTTGAACCCGCGACCTTTGGATTCGTAGTCGAGCGTCTTACCACTCGACCATGTAGGCTGTCATGCACAATAATAACCACATATGCATAATAATAATAATTGGATAATTTATAAGGCATATTTTTGGTGAGATATCACCTGATGCATCTTTTGTTATTACACATTTCTTGCTGCCGAGTTAAATCGTACATAAAACGTCAACGTACAACTATTGTATAGGTTGTTTAACTTGATGGCATAGCGATATGTTTCTTGGCTCTAAGCTTGAGGTTTAAAAGCCGTCGAAATACAAAGAGAATCAATCATATATCTTTTCGTAAAAATCAATCACTTTGTGGTTTCACATATTTAAATAAATGAAAAAATAACTTTATTAAAAGATATATATTTTCTGTTCACTTATAAAATTTATCATTATTTTTTAATCACCTTCTCAGTTGACTTTTGCCTCTTTCAATTCATATAATCTGTCTCTTTCTCACTGTTCTTTTGTTACAATTTGAATGTTATTCTATTGTTTTCTCATTGTTCTGTTATTTTTTTTTTCTCTCTCTCTGTATATATATTTAACCGCACACTTTGTATTTTTGTTTAGTTTAATTTTGTACCCTGATGATTCTTAGGCTAAGCAAAACTAGTCAGCCATATAAAAAATAAAAATATCCGTGGTCTTATACAAAGTGTTTTTTTCATTTATTTCACTTATATATTATTTCAATTTAGACATTTCCTTCAGTATCACCCTGGTGATTGATGATCATAAAAAATTGAAATATTGGTTAAAATTGCTTTAAATATTATTTATCATTAAGAATCGCTCCTTATGGCATCGAAGTAGATGACTGGTAATAATTGAGGTTTGCTAAATTGCTAGGGGTTAAGACCTGGAGGGTAAAGATTTTCCTAATAATATCCAACCTCCGATAAGAGAAAACATTAAAAGAATGAACAGTGATTTAATTAGATTTCTTCCCAAGCTTCTTCTTTTCTTTTTTCCTTCCCTTACTCTATTCCTTTCAGCTACCAATATTTCCAAATCGGGATTGTTTTAGTTCTCCTGGAATAATAATAATAACAGTAAAATTATAAAGCGCAGTTTTGTGATAATTCCCCTCATGTGCGCTGTACACTATATTACCTAACCCGATATAACTATTAAAAAATATATGCAACAGATTTGTATTCAAATTTAAACTACATAAATTTGGACGTAGTTATGCAGAAAGCGTCCAACCCACAATTTGGCAGAATCTAGTTTTACATATTTTCCTAGATAAATTGAGATTTATATCTGCTAAAAACATCCAAGCTCCAAATGCAATACCTAATTTTTTTAGTTTTTTTTTTTTACTAACGCATATTGCAGATATTTGACATAAATTGAAATTTAAAAACATTATAAAATATAGTACAACATTGGAAATATATTTTTTTAAAACACGTAGGTATATTATAAATTACCTATTTATAATAATGCCCATAAAGAAAAAAACACTGATATTAACTTTACGAATGCCGATTACGCATATTAATGTTTTTTTATCGTCATATTTTCAAACGTTTTTTTGTCAGTTTCTTCTTTTTGGTGTTGAACGCTTTCTGCATAACGAAGTTCAATTATGAATGTTATAATAAATAATGAAGTTGATTTTTAGTATATCATTAAGTGTACACCTTTAAAAATTACATTTTACAAACGCTTAGATACCAGCATCGTGAATTACCTAACAAAAATTGACCTTCAAATAAAAAGGACACTATAATATTCGTGTGTAAAAGCCATAAAAGTTTTCGTAATATCAATTTCTGGGAGGTGTTGCCACGATTCAGATTGTATCAAACAAAAATAAAATCAGCTACGGGCGAACTGCCGATTTGGCAATAGTACACTCGGCCGTGTGGAAAACCCGACAAGTTTAAAGTTCGACCCCTAACACACGTATGTTAGCACTTACCTTGGCTTTCACGATGGCCTGGCTACGGTTATACACGTTGCGCGATAGGCCGTGCTTCGTACGTGCCGCAGGACGATTGTAAGGGCGGAGAGGTTTATAAAAAGAGACGATGTTTTTAAACGGAGTCTAGATATGATAAACTTACAATGTAAATGCGCCGGAGGTGAATACTTTCGACATTATTCACGAATTCTTAACCGAATTAGAAAGTATTTTAAAGTCCGTAAAAATGATGATGTATGTTTTTTTTAATCCAGATTTATTAAGGGATAGTGCAATGCAATACCCTTAGAGTATATAGAGTGGTACCCATCCAAGGCAGTGTAGTCAGTTTTTGATGATTTTTGCCGGACTCGGCAGACCTGGGCGTGGTCAGGACTAGGGCTAGGGTATTTATACATCCATTCATAGCACATGTCGACATAACGCTCTTGTTTTTTCATATGAGAACTTTTTCACAGTATTGTCATCAACAAAACTTTAGTATATAATCTAAAAAATCGTTTAGTTGTGTCCATTTCAGTCGCATAATAAAACATGTGGGCGAAGTCCCCGGAGACGCGAGAGACCAATATCATTCTTACAGTTCATAAAAGCGGTGTGTTATTTTTTGGTGTCTCTTTCTCTTTCAAGGTAAACGAAGTAAAAACTCGGGGAAAGTGATTTATCGCGAGTTTGTATAAGTTGGGTAAAAATAATAAGCTCTTTCTCCAAACTATTGTTACTCCAAGGCAATACTCAATGTGTTAAAGGTACAATATTTTTTAACTTATGCTCTTAATTTATATCGCAATAAATTATCTTTTGGAAGATATTTGAGAGTTTCTTATCTCCACGGGGTCTCCATTCAGACTTCGGAGTAACGATTTAAGGAGGTATAGCTAAATGTTTTTTTTCAATATCGTTCTTTATAGTAAATACCTTGCAAGAGTCTCAACTACTCCTAGTCTACAGTCAGTGGGACTAAGGCATCCCCAATTGGGATTATGTTGTGAGGATGAAGGTAGTGGCGAGGGGAAGAAGATGGGTAAGAGGAAGGTTGGGAAGTGTCTGACTATTCAGATCTATTCACCAAACACGGCCAAAGCCATTTCAAGCAAAGTTTCGATTATCAATGGTGGTCTTTCACCAGTGTGATACTTAAAAGTTTTGACCACTCTGAAACGTGCCGCAAATATACTACACATGTTTTTACAGCCTGTTTGGTGACCAGATATGAATAGCTAGGTTTTTCCAACCTTCCTATTTCACATCTCTTTTCCCTCCCCACTACCTTCAGCCTCACAATATACCCCAATTGGGGATGCCATAGTCTCACTGGTTCTAGACGGTTGGGAGCATTTGGGGCTCTTGTGCGGTGTACACGAGTACATGTTTATAATAAAAAAATTAATACTAAGAATGGGAGTGTAAAATTGTGACATAGAACAATGAGGTAATTCGTACATCATGAAAATGTATTTTAGCTAGAAAATGTTTCATTAAAGTTACTGCCTTAATTACGTATTTTGTAATCATCGAAAAAACAGTAATATTCAATTTGGTTTCGAACGTGAACACACTTGCTAATCTTTTTCACTTAAAACAGCCCATAAATTCTCGTTCAAACTTTTAATGAACTTTTTTCCTGAAATAACGTCGTCTCTAATAGCCCAGAAGTAATTTTATGCTGCCCGATCACGGCCTGCAGGCTCTTGAAGGAGGGCTGGAAAAAGCTGAAGCTGCGGCTCGGCGTAATGAAGTGGAGGTAATTATTTTTGCATCGCGGTGAAAGAGATTTCTAGACACAGTGCTGATAAAATCTAGGATAAAGGTATTTGCATTTTATGACGGATTTTTTGTTGGCGTTACAAAGCCACCGATAGTAAATTTTTCATATCTTTTAAAAATATTCATATTCATATAGTCATCGAGTCTCGACTACTACCATTCATCTGGAGCCAGTGAGACGATAGCATCCCCGATAGGGGTACGTTGTGAGCTTGGAGGTAGTAGGGAGGTGAAGTATTAGGGGAAGAAGAAGGCTTGGAAGTACCTGACTATTCAGATCTGGTAAACAAACACGAATAATGCCAGTTCAAGCAACATTTTTAATTCTGAATGGTGGTCTTTTACCAGGATGATACTTAGAGTATCCACCACTCTGAAATTCTCTAATTAAAAAATATCTGTACTGCAAAGTAGAGAATTTGTGTGTTGAAGTAGCAAAAATCCATTGAATCGTTACCTATACCGTTGTGAAAATTAGACAGCTGTTTCTTTGTAAAATTTCTAGATGAACTTACCTCTGAGATTATATTCCAGAACATTGACGTGACTTAAAATGATTTTAGTATTGTTTAATTAACAATTGATTCGCTCTGTAAATCCCACCCTTAGAGCTAAAAGTCCAACTGAAGCCTAAGTCTCAAAGCTCCAACTACAAAGTTCAAATATCGAAACTCATAGCTCAAAGTTAAAAGTATAAAGCGCAAAGGTCAAATTTCAAAATTCTAAGCTTAAAACTGAAAGCTCAAAGCTGAGAGTTCAAACCCAATAATTAAATATCGAAGCTCTAAACTCTAAGCTCAAAACTCAAAGCTCAAAACTTAAAACTCAACACTGAATGCTTCAAACATTCATCTTTCAGATGAAATTTCAAAGCTCAATGCATAAATATCAAAGTTCAAGGATCGAAACTCACATCTCAAAACTCAAATAACAAAGCATAAAGGTCCAAGCTCCAAGCTTTACGCTTCGATGATCAGTACCCACATTTAAATAAAAGTAAATGATGACGATTTAACGAAATAGATGAGACGAGTCGTACAGTAAGTAAAAATATTTTCACTGATTTACTGTAGTAAATTAAATAAGTGGTAGCATGACATCAATATATCAAAAGTGCAGATGAGATGTCACATGAACAAGTCATCTTGTGGTATTTTTTTATGTGATGTTTTGCTCGTACTCACATTATTTTGAATGGAAACCATCACTCCCACATGGCGCACGTCCCGACCCATTTGACTGATGGCCAGACATTTCAATGCATTATTTGCAACTCGTAAAATTGCTGCACATCGCATAATACGCCCAAGTTGTCAGCGTAGCAATATGGCGTCGTAGCTTCGTAGCGTTCGTAGTCATCCGTCGTAGGTTTCTCGTTTAGCATTCGCGGTATCACGTCCCGCGGAGGGTGTGTTGGGTATTTTCCATGTATTTTTATGCTTTAATAAACTTTGGAGAAATGCATTTTACTTTGTTCTCCAGTGTCTGGCAGAAAAGTAGTTTCTATTTTGTTTTAAATTTATTCACTGTATTTGTTTTTCGTATTGTAAAAAAGGTACGAGAAGACGGTTAGTAGCTGAGTGGACAAATGCGCTGGATTTCCACCCGGGCATCGTAGTTTCAATTACTCTGCTAGCTAAGTCCTCCATCATTGCACAAGCAACATCTTCCGCTTATCATGATGACAGAGTTTTTCAAATATTGACAGATTATTGCTACCCGACAGTATTTTTTTTTTTTTAAATGAACTTTTTCTGAACAAGTGAATTCAATACTGGAAGTGAGGTGGTACCTACCCAGCTTGGTTCATGTTTAATTAATCTTTCTCTTTAATATTTTTCTTTCACGATAGAAAATTATGGAAACATTTACATGGTTATCTAGTGTTGGCATAATGAATAACAAAAAGCTCAGTAGCTCATGGTTCCAATCAGAAAGTAGTGGCGTTCCAGATTTTTTTTAAAGTAATTTTTTTGATGCCAGAGCTCACCGTTTTAAAGTTCTTACTGCTGAGTTTATTTCAGCAATTTTTTCTGCTTCTTTACTCTCGATTAATAAAATAATGGAAAGAGGATATCTCTTTTTAACCCATCTTCTAAGGTCGCATAATATGAAACTAAGTTCGTAACTCATGACAACCACTCCTTTTTCATTGGAAAAACTGAAACTTTGAAAAAAACTTTTTCGCTGATCCTTTCTCAAAACAACAAAGAGAGAAGTAACACGTGAATCCATTAAAGTGATGTCTCCCGACATCAACAAAGTTGCTCAGCCATTTAAACATTATGTTTAAACATAATTTCGACCTCTAACTATACCTTCCAGCAATAATAATTACAGTTTGAGTCAATTATCATTACTCTAAATTGAAAATTCTTTCATTGACATGCAACAGCAAAAAACAAACATGCAATGTTTCTAAAAAAATCTTCGTAAGTTCGCATTTATGTATAGTTTGCATGATTGCTTAAATGTGTTTCATAAATTAGTTTATTCTAGTAAGCAAAAGTTTTATGCTGAATTCGGGCTTTATTGGAACGTTTCTCTCGAAAACGTTCTAGCCAGGCTTGCAGTAAACTTCCTGTGAACTTCTTTGAAAAAACATAAATATTATATTTTACGAAGTACCGAGGACGCTTTGAAGTCGCTTTATGTTTTTTAAAAATAAACAAAATGCTTTTATAAGCTTTACTTCTTCACTTGCGAAGATTCTCAAAAGCTGTTGAGACAGAAGTACGGATAAGTAATCTTTAAAAAACTTATTAGTTTGGTGTATTGATGAACTTTTTCTGCTAATCTTAATGTTTTGAATAACAATAATAATACTCGACTAATTTATATAGCGCTATTTTTGTGAAATATCACCTCAAAGGCGCTTTGCAAAACTTAAAAGCTATGGAAAAAATTATTATCAAACTAAAATTACCTTATTGACATTTATTAGTTATTTATCTTTATCGCGGGCTGTGAAAAATTGTCGAACTTTTTGTTTGGCAGTAGATCGAGAATTGAGAATCGTGGATCATTGCATATGAGATATTATAATAATAGTATGTTTAGATATTAACGGGTTAGCCTAGCTGTGAAAAATTATAGTAATTCTATTATGGAAATGATTTTTTGAACAGATGTGTTTTGAGTTAGCTCTAAATTCTGTCGAGTTATCTTTTATTATTCTCAGATCACGTGGTAGTCTATCCTAGGCCTTAGGAGCTGACACTCCTGCAGCCAGCTCTCTGAATTTAGTGTTTGGTGTGCGTTTTGGTTACTTCAAACTTTCGATAGCCGATGACGTTGCTAATCTAAGGATTGACTGTCGAGAGTTGAAATCAATAAGAATAAACAGATAAATAAGCTGGACCCATTTCATTTGAATACCACCCATAGTCAAGTACTTCCAGACCTTTTCCTTCCTCGTGTTATGCCATTTCCACTCCCTCCAGCCTCACAACCTACCCCTATTGAACATGCAGTTTCAGGTAATCACAGCATATATATATATATATATATATATATATATATATTTTAAATTATTTGTGAAACGCTGTTTTAGGCACAAAACCTACCCTCAGGGCGCATTAAAATAAGTAATTAAAAGAAAAACTGAATTCATCTTACCTTCCATATCTAATAACTTACCTTATAATTCAGCTTGATGGCTTGCGTGGTCAAGTGGTAAGACGCTCGACTACGAATCCAGAAGTCGCGGGTTCGAACTCGGCGTGTCATACCGCATTTAATTAATATAAAATAATAAATAGCATATTTGCGGTACGTTTCAAAGTGTAAGATCCTCTAAGTATCGCCCTGGTGACCACCATTTAGAATTGAAGCGTTGTTTGAAATGGCTTTAGCAGTGTTTGATGCCCAAATCTGAATAACCAGGGGCTTCCTAACCTTCCTCTTCCTCATCTTTTTCCCCTCCCCACTACTTTCAACCCCACAGCATACCCCGATTGGGGATGCCATAGTTCTAGTGGCTCCAGACGGTCGAGAGCAATTGAGACGCTTGTGCGGTATTCACTATAAAGATAAAAATTAAAGCTCACAAAGGTAGGCTTTTACTAAGAGATGCTATATGGAGAGTCTAAGCTGTAAAATACCAGGTTGTATGCTTGAGAGACTGTATAAAACATTGTAACAACTGACTAAATCATTAAATTATAATAGTTTCGTGGAATAACAAAATTTTTACTTTATACACTAACATATTTCCATACCCTCTACTTTTCCAGTGAATTAAAAATCATGACGTTAAAGTTTTCAGCTTATTAAGTAAACGTCATAGAATACTTTGTATTCAAACAAATGACAGCCTGTTCTGGATGACTCACTCACTCGGATCGATATGGTGGTTTTGTTGGCTGTTTTTTTGCATCTTGAGCATTGTTCGCCATTTATTGACCCTGCATCACAAAGGTTTACAATCATATTTTGTAAATGTAAATTTGTTAATTGTAAGTCACTAGTTATAGGTCACCAGTTATGAATTTGAGCTGTAAATTACTAGCTATGAGTGTTAGACGAAGAACTAGGTATAAACCTGTGTTTGGATGACAATTTGCAAAAGTGTTTTTTTAGCTACATAGTACATCTTAAGTATGTCTTAAATTTTGGCAAATATACATGAAAAATGTCAATGCTTAGGGTGAATTCGTTTCCAAGTGTACTCGTATGCAGTCGAGGAATGGGTACATACATATATCAGTTTGTTTGGAAGTTATTGACGCAGAATAATATTGTTCGTTTCATATTTTTACATCCAAATATTGGGTGAAGCCGAGGAATACAGCAAACATATTTAAAAACCAACTGCATCTATTACGGAAAACAAATTACGGTTTATTGCTGCTATCAGAATTTGCACCTTAGGTTTTTCCACTTGCCAGTCAACTGTTACTAAACTATCAACGCAACCTTTATCTATCGTGATTAAACAATGCACCTAATAAAATTTTAAAAGTAATACTCAGTTTTATTTAAGAGGTACATCAAACAAAAGTACCTCTGTAATCTTGTTAGTAATTGCAGCTGTAAATTGGACCAATTCCATAATGGTAAAATGTTATTGTTTGAACGTTAGAAAAGCATGGCTGATTAAAAAAAATGGAGTCTCGACGTTCCGTGCCTTAGTGCGATTATGTAAGCATGCCGAGCATACAAAGAAAATAAATAGAAGCCAAAATGTGGCTCCCTTAAAAGGCATGTCTGTATTGACGTAGCAAATAATCCAACGAACGCTACGTTTCGTCGTGACGAAATAAGTTTTCAAGATGTGTTCTCGAAAAAAATCGATAATCTGCGATGGTTTCCAAAAAAACTTACATTAACCTACTGCCGGGCGCGCTGTTGTGAGTCGTATGACCGGGCGCGCGCCGCACTGAGTGCGGCATCTCAAAATTCCACTTTTTCACCAAAAAAATTGACATCTTTACGTAGAAAGCAATTATTCAAGAACGATAAAGTTATTCTGTATAGATTCGGATATATTTCAAATCATAAAATCTAACTTTAGGTGTAATTTTATATGAAAAGGAAAAAGCACTACATTTGATTCGCATCAAAACTACAAAACGCAACAAAATCAAATGCTTAAAAAAATACAATCTTTTTTTTTAAATGCATCTTTCTCAGTAGCAGTGCCTCAAGCTGCTTGTTAATGACCTGGGGAAACTTTTTTTTATATTTATTAAATAAAACAATAAACTTTGTAAAACACCACTTTACTGACGAAGCTTGAGAAAAGCGAAACCTGGTTGGCGGTAACTCAAATAAAGTGAAGTTTTACAAAGTTTATTGTTTAATTTAAAATACAATGTCACACCCCCAAGTTTTTGCTTCTTTGAAAATATTTTTTTATATTCTTATTCCCCTCGCACCCTCGCCTGTGATGCTACTGGTTTGTTGCACTTTTTAACAAGATTTTAACTGACTGGTGACGGTGATATGAGTACAGATAGAGTGCATAGAGCAGAAATATAATGAATAGGGATTATCTAAAGCCCATAGACATTTCGTTAATTGCTTCTCCTTGAAAATTGCAAAAAGGCGGACTTGCCGCACACAGTGGCGGTACGTTAATAATATTATTAACTTAGAAACATAACATAATTGCCTCCATGGTCGAATGGAAAGACGTTCAACTATGAATACAAAAATCGCGGGTTCAAACCCGGCGTGCGCAAATAAATTAATTTTATTGAATAAGTGTCATAACAAATTAAATTAATATAAAATAACAAATAGTTTATTTGCGGCACGTTCTGAAGTGGTAGATACTCTAAGTATCGCCCTGGTGAAATAACATCCTTAAGAAACGAAAAGTTAGTTGAAATGGCTTTATCCGTGTTTGGTAACCAGATCTCAATAGCTACGTACTTCCCAAACTTCCTCTTTCCAATCTCATTTCCCTCTCACCACCTTCAACCTCACAACATACCCCGATTGGGGGTGCCATAGTCCCACTGGCTCCATATGGTTAAAAGCAGTTGGGGCTCTTGTGCGGTGGTAACTATTAAATATATATATTAATTAACCTTTTCGTATTCAAATTGTTCGTTATATAATTTTTAGGGGATATCGTTTTAATGTTTAGTAAGCAGACACGTCTTATCTCCTCTGCATTTCTTTCTGGCTCTGCGTTACGAGTAGGTATTTGTTTTTTTTTTAATTATAGGTATTGAATATTGAATATGACACTTAATTTCATATCAATCTTGAATCCACGACAAAACAGGAATCAAGTACAAGGTAAAGTACCCTATTAAAACGGAACGTCGGGACAAAGAAAAGTACGCCGGTTCATATCCCGCCGTCGGAAAATTAAGTCAATCTACGGTTTATTTGCATCTCGATCCGGAGTAAAATCCTGGTGAGAGACCACAATAGTCGAGGTAGTCATCACAGAAGTGGGGTAACTTCCGAAATTGTGGAGCTTAAAAGTTTTAAACGTGTGGAGGTGGTTTAAGCAAAAAGAAAGTTGTATATTTTGTGATTTTTTATTTCATATTAAAATTGGAATTAACTTTAAAGCATTAATGCTGATTTATTATTGAATATTTAAATAAGATTAATAATCTAAAATACAAATATGAATCAGAAAAAAGCCAGAAACCAAATAGAACCATGGTAATCACCAAAAAATCTTCCATCAAAAAAATATGATATTTATCCAAGACACCATCTAAATATTCGATATGTGTTACCTCTAATGTATTTTAGCAGACATTATTGAATATTTGAAATAGATGGATTAAGGAAAAAAAAAATTTCTTGGCCAGTAAAGTTATATCCCGTGATTTTTGACGGGTAACAACTAGTAAGTACAGTAAATGACTTACATTGAGTTTGAAGTAGAAGTAAGCATAATAATAAATTACTTCAATACACGTTATACAATTACAGCTATTTTTTTATGATACCTTCCCATTTCTAAATCATAAAGAAAAAAAATATCTCTCCATGTCAAAAAGCCTTCTCTGTGGTGGAGATTGCCAAAAGTTTTTAAATGTTAAACGGAAATAAGTTAGTTAATTACTATATACGTTAGTCCATTCCCTTTTTTAATGTATTTTTCTTTAATTTTTTTTTGCATACAATCAAAATAAATATTTAACGCAATACATTGTAATGTTTTGCAAATTACAAACTATAAAAAGGTTAGTAAATAATGAATATAATTCCCCCTTTCTGAAGGCTAATATGTTGTTTAGAGTTATTATCCCATTATTGACTGGTTTGTACTTGAGTGGACAAACGCGTCGGATTCCCACCCGGGCGTCATGAGTTCAGTTCCTCTGCTGGCTAAGTCCTCCATCATTGCACAAGCAACATCTTCCGCTTATTATTATGGTAGTTAGAGTTTTGGAAACTTTTAATAGGTTATTTGTTACCCTGAAATAATTCTCTTTCTTAAAAAAATAATTTAAAAAAAAACCTCTGAATAAGTTCATTACGTATGTCACTATATTTATCGAGGAAATACAGTTTTTAGTGATAGCTTACTCACAACGCTCTTGAAGTCGTCTATTTATTACGGATACAAGGAGCATAGTAAGAACGTAGTTCATCACTCAGCTGTATCCAGTAAAATCTATATAATCTCAACTTTTTGTTCATCAAACATCAGTTTGTTGTAGAAATTCTTTGCCGTAGCAACGAAGCGCCGTAGCACCGTAGCGGCGTAGACGCTCCACGTCCACAAACCATGCTATTGTATTGATTTATGTTGAGGCTGTATTTCTAATGTATGTTTCTATGAAAGCCATGCTTAGTTTTGAAGTTGACAAGCAAATGTTTGTTTTCACTCAAGCCTTAATTAGTATTTAGCATTATTATACTAGTACCTTTTCACACATTTATTTTACCCATTTTTGCTCTATTTTCTATCTGCTGTGGAGTATTTTATTTTGGTGCAGTAAAAAAAACGATTTATATAATGAAATACCAAATCAAAAACAATATATTTAAGAAAAAGGTGCGATTTTTTTTACAATCTTATCGTTATTTCAAGTTTTTTACTACTTCCAATGTATTTGAAAAATACATATTTTTAATATTAGAATAAAATCCACTGTTAGATCATAAATGTAAAATATTTCTTGGAATTTATTTTCAAAATTGAGAAAAGTCAGGCAACGTAAATGAAGTAAAGGTAATTAATATTAGAGTAAGGAAAATAAGAAAATTCAAATGAAGTAACCTTGGCTTAGGTATTTAGCTGGGCTCGTAATCATAATAATTGAATTGTTTTTGTATTTGAGAAACTGTAATGAAGGGTAATTGAAAACATAAAATAATATTGGTTTATTAACTAAGAGTGTCGAAATCTTGTTAATACCTGTTTATTAAGCGTAGGGTCGCCAACTCAAAGGCATTCAGTTATTTTATAAGCTATTTCTCTTTTTTTATTGTTTGTATTCTGTTCTTTTCAGCTTTGTTTTATTTATTTTTCAAATGTAAAAATGTGAATATGAGGTGATTTTTCATAAAAACGGCTTTATAAAAATTATCCAAATATTATTAATATAGACTGTGATTCAGTTTTTTTTTATCGTGTGATAATTGAAAATGAAGTTTATTGTGTTATGGCTTCACGTTCAATTAATAGCATTTATATACCTTTATAATTGGTATTATATTTTTTATGAGATTCTGTCATCCTGCACAAAATGCTTGAAAAATTATTGGCAAATTTCACCCATCTGAAACCGACGCCAAGATTCTTTTTACGTTATCAGTGCGTCTCATCTCTTGGTGACTTAAAAATCAAAGATGTCATCTGATGATATTATTATTTAGACATCTGTGTGTTGTATCGTTCACCGGCTTTGTCCCACTGTAGATTGGAGATTGACTAGGGAATATCATAAACCTTTTACTTTCTCTTTAATTAATTAATTGACTATGAATAAAATCAATGATTTGTTTTTCCACAACTCCAGGACGCTCATCGTCATTAACATCTTCTCGGCCTTCTGTAAAGCGCTTGTACCACTTATAAAAACTTTTTTTGAGACAAAATAAACTCGCCGAATGCCACAGTCAATATTTTAAGTGCGTTGGAGTACTTTATTCCATTTTAACGCAAAATTTAATACATATTCTTTAATCCATTTTTTCAAAAGTAAGAAATCGAAGAACACACAAAAACGTGACTTACCTTTCCAGTTGTCAAAAACAAACGACTAATCGAAAATGGCTGATAATGCTAACATATGATAAACATATGTGTACCAACATAACAAAAAAAAAAACGATAGTCGAATGTGCACAGCCCGCAAAAATTCAAAATTCACCTTTTCTTTTGAACAGGCCTCGTACATACAAAGGTAGAACAAAATTTAAAAAGGAATTTAAAAAGCAATATAATAAAATTTTAACTATAACAAAAAACCAGAGAGAAAGAGAAAGATAATGTGTTTTTTTTTGTTCGGCTCAATTTTGTACCCTGATGATGCTTAAGCTAAGAAAAACCAGTCGGTCATAAAAAATAAAATAATATCCGTGGTTTTATAAAAACGTATTTTTGAAATCACTTAAAAATGTCAAACCACAAATTGATTGCTTTCTACGAAAACATAATATTTTTAATTTATTTACATTGCATGTCTGACGAAAGTCTTCAACTTTAAACATATTTATTTGGTCTAATATCGTTAAGTGTTTCAAGTGCTCACCTTGTTGGTATTGAGCAAATATCTGAACTGTACGTACTTCGAGAAATAAGGTGGTATTAGTGAACTCCTTTCGGGTCTTCGAAATACTGCATGTTGCAATATTTATGGTATAAACATAGAGGCATAATAAAGCTATAAACTTCGATCAATATTGCACCAGCATTGTTAGAATTATTTTGTTTGGTGTTGGATAACAGCCTCGACCTTTTTAAAAGCTTTTAAGCTTTGCGTTGCATTTTTTAATGTAAAGGTAGAATAGAAATAATAACAAAAAAATCAGCACGTCATTTCTCTGCAGGGATAAATAGAAAGAATGAAATGCCACTCAGCTCTGTCGTGACACAAACTTAAGGCTTCGTTTGCGTTTCATGCACACTTATATATCATCTTGACTCTCGACTTGAATTTAGACGGCCTCCGTGGTCGAGTGGTAAGACGCTCGACTGCAATTCCAAAGGTCACGGGTTCAAACCCGGTGAACCCAAACTTTTATTTACGCGATATATGTCGTAACACATTTAATTCATAGAAAATAATATAAAGTGTATTTGTGGCACGTTCTGAGTATCGCCCTGGTGAAAGACAGCATTCAGAATCCAAAAGTTGCTTGAAATGGCTTAAGTCGTATTTGGTGACCAGATCTCAACAGCCAGGTACTTCCCAACCTTCCTCTTTCCAATCTCCTTCCCTTTCCTAATACCTTTAACCTCACAACATATCCCGATTAGCTTTCACTGGCTCTAGACGGTTGGGAGCAGTTGAGTCTCTTGTGCGGTATTGACATAAAAAAGACACGATCCTACTGAAGTATTTAATTGACTTAATCATGTCAAGTCTTTCTTGGGCGATTCTGGTTTTTTCTTACGTTTTTTCAATACAAACATCATCAGTGCTACAACTCTTGGAGAGTCTTGCCCACCCCCAAGAAACGTTTCCACTCCCGTCGGTCTCCTACTGATTCCTTTCAGTTTCTCCAGATACGGAGTTCAGATTTCTCAACAGTCCTGCAAGTCTTCCAAATTTATAAACACCACTTTATTTGAGTTAACCGCCAACCAGGGATCGCTTTTCTCAAGCTTCTCCAGGGCTTTTACATTAACTCTACGTTGATGTAAAAGCCCTGACGAAACTTGAGAAAAGCGAAACCTGGCTGGCGGTTAACTCAAATAAAGTGGTGTTTTACAAAATTTATTGTTTTATTTAATTACACACCCCCAAGTTTTGCTTCCTTCGAATAAATTAAGCATGTTTAAATATTAATATATTATATTTTAAAAATATGTCTTACT
Organism: Drusus annulatus; assembly: GCA_022651775.1. Taxonomy (NCBI): domain Eukaryota; kingdom Metazoa; phylum Arthropoda; class Insecta; order Trichoptera; family Limnephilidae; genus Drusus; species Drusus annulatus. Next base: position 89,034 of record JAGWCC010000575.1, read on the forward strand.
CACAAATAGAAAATATAAAACATACCCTTTGTTTACACAGAAAGAACAGCCCACCACCCCTAAAACCTTCGTACGTATAGCGTTTCAGGGAAATCGATCCCTCTGAGTGGTTTAATCCACTAGCTGTGTTTGTATGAGTGTTTGCTCGAAATGACAAGGTTCGTGCCTTATGTGTGGGGTATTGAGATATTGTATTTTTTATATTTCCTTTGAAATATCATATTATTGAAACATATCCGCCGCTTATTCATCTGTTTGCGCCGAAATTATTCTGAGAATCAGCAGAATTTGCAATATAATTTGAGACATTTGTGTAAAGTCAATATTATAAACTCTTTTGAGCAGTTATAATCTTGGATTCGAACCAATTTAGGCCCCCAAAAGACCATCCATATCTCAAATAGAACATGATTAACTGTGCCAGTGCCGAGATCGAAAAATTCTATTCGCTTCCGAGATAACATTCCAGCGTTACCGTTTGAATATTTATCATCGAGTTGTTCGTATTTTTCTCTGTAATATAAACAAGAGTTAAATATTTTTACCAGGAAGGTAATTACAACAAAAATTACCAGTTAGTATTTTCTAAGATAGAATTGTATGTTTGTGAATTTTATTTACCTACCCTTTGGAAGAAACGGTGCGATAAATAAATAATGTATGAATTTAAAACCGTAACAAAGATAAAAACTTATTAATGATAATGAAATAATAACTTTGCATGAGGTTTATTTTAATTTTTATTACCGACTGGTTTCACTTAGCCTAAGCATCATTGGGGCACAAAATTGAACTAAATAAAAATGCAAATTGTGCGGTTATATATATACATACGGAGGGAGAACAAAATATAAAATAAAATAGGAGAACAGTGAGAAAACAATAGAATAACATTTGGACAACAACATTGAAAATTTGAACAACATCAAAACGATAACAAAGTAACAGAGAGAAAGAGACAGATAATATGAAATAAAAGAGGCAAAACCTCAACTAAGAAGGTTGTTAAATTTTATGGGTTTATAGGAAATACTCGTTTACCTAATTTTGGACTACTGGACAATTTGAACTGATTATAATCGGTTAATAATTATTAAGAATATGACTATTAATTTGAATTTCATTCATTATTTCTAGTGATTTTTAATTTTTAATCTATTGCCATGACCATTTCTGTGAAGAATATAAACCCCCTCCATTTTTCTTTAAAGTAAAAAATCGAAGAACCCACAAAAACGTCAAAAACAAACCACTAATCCAAAATGGCTGATAATGCTAACATATGATAAACATATGTGTACCAACATAACAAAAAAAAATCGATAGTCGAATTTACACAGCCCGCGAAAATTAATAATTCACCTTTTTTTTTGAACAGTTAAAAGTCAGGCAGCATTAGTAGCCTCCTTGGATACGGCAGGGTTTATGAATTAACTTCTTCGTGGCTTTGTTCTGAATTTATATTAATCTCTGTTTGATGTGTGTTTCAACATTAATTTGTATTCAAAATTATTTTAGGCTGTTTTATTGCTAGTACCTATTGTATTTAATCCCATCCAAGGAAACCGTTCAGATTTCATTTTACATATTTGCTTACAAATAATAAATTGAAACCTACACATCGATACGTTGTCAGTAGCGAAGTACCCAAACCGTCAAACGGAAGAAGATGTAACCTACAGGAAGGGGTTGGTATATTTTTGTATTTCCTCAGAGGGATGATTCGGGTGGCAGACGAGCGATTATCCATCACCCTAAACCTTCTTTACAACCTCTTCCTGGAGATCTTCATCCCAGTGTCATAGGTCCTTCAACTTCTCGCCTTATTTATGTGTTAGCAAATATAATTCATTTGAAATTCAATTTTAGATTATATTTATAGTTTATAATATTGTTTTTGAGCATTTTTTTAATCGAGTGTTACGAGTTACAAGGTTCAAGCAAAAAATGAAGCTATAAATCGCAAATGTTTTATTTTTTATTTATTTATCAGTCTCAATAAAACAAACTTGTGTGCCGGCCCATTCTCTCTACCTATCCCTGCAGAGAAACAGCGTTATGGTTATTTAGTTAGTTCGGTAAAACTGTTATTCATAAAAATATTATAGAGATTACAAAAAAACTTAACAGTAAGAGAGATATAGTACAAAATATATATTTTTTTATAAACAAAGAATAAAAGTAAATACAAAAGATGTGTTTATCAAAGATTAACAAAAATACTAAAAATGATAATCTGAATCAAACATACAAGAAATGTTTGTACTAACTAGAAAAGGTATATATGAAAATACAACCCAGCAGAAATATACAAGGCTCATGGGGACAGCTTTACGACTATTTTGTGACGTGCGTCCAAAGATAGTTGCTAAACTATCCGGAAATAACGTTAAAAGTGTAAACAGTTAACCCAGCATCGTTAAACAGTTGAATTGCTCTGCCGATTGGAACGTATAGTGTACATGGCAATTAGTGTATTTTGCAAAAAAAAACACTGTTATTGATAATAATTGTAGAAAATAACTAGAAGTTTTCAAACAGAGTGCTTTTGCAGAACAAATTATTATTAATGCACGATGCAATAGCTTTACAATTTATCAGAGATTAACAGAAAAATAGAACGTATTGTTGTAATTTTAAAATGTACGTTCATCAGTGAAAGTGATATTTTTAAACTCTATAGCTCATGATAGAAACAACGAGCAAAAAAGTGGAATGTTTATGATTCCAGAACTCACTGTTTGCGAGTTTAAAGTGAGACCTACACTTTATCAGGTTTATAATTGACATTGATAAGCCTTATTTTTAATTTTACAAATATAAGTGGTGAAAATTGAAATAATCGCGTTATTATATTTAGGGGCAGCATTGAAAAGATTTTCTTCCAGTCAAAGTTTACCGTTTGAAAAACCCTGTTCGACACAAACTCGAGGGTCGTAAACACTTAAAAATTCCCATTTGGGACATATTGTGCATTGTATCACGGGCAGAATGTTACCGATGTTACCTCGCTCCCTGTGCCTTGTTGTGATGTCTGTATATCCCTGTTCACATTCTGCAATACACCTATACAATACGATAAAACTGGGGAACTTCAAACCAAAAGAACAGTTTTGACACACGTTTCTTTGGGGTTACCGACACGTGGTTCCATTAGTCATGTAACCATAGAGATTTTCCTTGAAAAAGAATGTAACCTCTCAAAAATTAACGGCTTAAATTATTTTTTTAAACCGTTAATTTAACAATTAAACTTTCTTGATTGAGTTTGCATTAGAGACCCATTTTAAGCGTTTTCAAGTAGTTTTTTATTGATTCTATAAAAAGACCATTTTTTTATAGGACAGGTGAAAAAAATCATTTGATGATTTTTAAAATTATTTTCAATTTGTAACTTTTTCATGTTTATCCAAATAAAGGAGAGGTTTTAAATGATCTTCATAACAGAATGGTAAGCTCATATGCTCTGGACTTTGAGATTATGTTGGCGAATATAAAAAGTTACTGAAATTGCATGGAATTTCAAATGCATAAAATATTTATTTGTTTAATGAAAATTAAATAATAACTGTGTATAAGACCACAGATTTTATTTTAATATGTATGACCGACCGCTTTCACTTAGCCTAAGCATCACCAGGGTATAAAATTAAACTAAACGAAAAATAAACAGTTTGTGGTTATATAAACTCATACATACAGAGGGAGAACACAATATAAAATAACAATAAGAAAAGAAAGAATAACATCTAAATTATAACAGAGGACTATATATATAGATTTTCATACGTTTTTTTATAGTGAATACGGCACAAGAGTCCCAACTACTCCCAATCGTCTGGAACCAGTGGAAATATGGCATCACCAATGTTATGTGGATGTTATGTGGTTGTAGATAGGAGGGAGGAGAAGGAGATGGAGAAGAAAAGAGGAAGGTTGATAAGAACCTGGCCATTCAGATATGGTCACCAAACACGGCTGAAGCCATTTCAAACAATTTTTCTATTATGAAAAATGGTCTTTTACCAAGACTATACTGTACTAGTATCTGCCACTCTTGTTAAAAATTAACCTTTTTTTAATGGTATATTTGAATTTTGTTCTAAAGTGAAATATAATTCCACTATCCCTCTGGCGGAAGAACACAAATCAAATTAGAAACTGCTTGAAAATGAAACAGCTATGTTTATTTTCAGTTATTTTTATGACCTCATTTGAATAGCTAGGTACGTGACAACCATTATTTTTGTCATCTTTTTCCCTTCCTCTACGTTCTTCAACCTCGTAACAATACCCCAACGCCATAATAACACACTATCTCCCGACAGTTATTACTACTTTGCCATACGTGTATATAATTTACATATTTATTTACTAACGCTTTACATGCATCGTACATTAGGTAGTAGAGAATAAAGGCAAAAAAGTGTATATTTCTTTCAATCTTAAAGTAAGAATATACTCGTATATGGAAAGAGAGAGCTAAATTGTTTTACCTAATCTATACAAATTTAAGATAAATCACTTTCTACGGGTTTTAACGTCGTAAACCGCGAGAGAGAAAGAGACAAGACAAGTCGTCACATAACATGGCACCGCTTTTAGGTATGTAAGCATTTTTTCCGTCTCCCGCGTCTTCGGCGACTCGGCCCACTACGTTTTGTTATGCGACATAGCTCAACGGTTTTTGAGGTTATATCCTATATTTTTGTTGATAACAATACTAAGAAAAAGTAGTTTTACAAATAAACCCTATATTATGTCGACATGTGCTATGAATGGATGTAAAAAAGGTGTGTCCATGAAAACCCTAGCAACGCCTGTGTCAAGAAAAAATCAACAACCCTGACTACATTGTTTTGCAAAGCTATTCCTCCCGGTAAATTATTGCTTTGAAGTTTCAACTCACCCATTTGTGTAGCAGTAGGTACTGTTAAAAGGGGTTTGTGTTTATTGTTATTTAAACATTGAATAAGTATTGCATTTATGGTTTTGAAGAATAACAATGGCGCTTCTCAGCTTTTATCCCCTCTTAACATTTGCATCTCCGCCGCCATACATTATGAAAGCAGAAAGACGAAACAGGCAAGTTCTTCACTTATGCAAAGCTTCCTCTTAGTTTAAACGGAGCTCGGTAATTAAATGAAGGCAATATTCTGACGGGGGTAACTAACGCCTTCAATTCTATCAAAGGGTAAGCTTTAACGTAATTTCATAGTCTTTTTTTTTAACCTTCGTTCAACTAAAAAAAAAACTAACTACACAAAATTCTCTGTAGTGGTAGAAAGATAAGATGAAACGCTAAATATCTCTGCGATGGCTTGCCGAGTGATAAGTCGAGTGGTAAAACACCCGACTACGAATGCAAAGGTCTTGGGTACAAGCCCAGCTTAGGCAAAAAAAATTTGTTTTATTTATATGTTTCTTAACATATTTAATTAATATAAAATAATGTATGGTATATTTGCGGCACGTTCCTGAATGGTAAACACTCTTAGTATTGCCCTGGTGAAATAAAAAAAAACAATTCAGAATCGAAACGTTGCTTAAAATGGCTTTATCTGTGTATTTATATGTGTTTGGTGACCAGATCTAAAAAGCTAGGCTCTTTCCAACCTTCGTCTTCCCAATCTCCTTCCCCTCCCCACTACCTTTAACCTCACATCATACTCTGATTGGGGGTGCCATAGTCTCACCGGCTCTAGACGGTTGAGAGCAGTAGGGGCTCTTGGGTAAAATTCACTAAAAAAAAAAAAAACCTTGATCTATTTGCTTTACCCATATGTATGGATACTCTCCAGTTATTTTCACTTTTAAGATGACCCGACTCAAGTTTTTTAGTCAATTGATCTTGTTTTGTCTGAGACATTCCCTACATCTACGTATATTCTTCTGACACTTCTTTCACTGTCAGACCGTTGTGCATTTCGAAAATATCTAAGCGTTCATTATTTTGAATTATTTATTACTTCTACAGGCATTTCTATTCTTCTTATTTGTAATTTGGTATCACATGACTGTACTGCATATGCGCCCCAGGCATCTCATGCTTTTCAACTGCATTTAGTCTACTTTATCTGACTGTTTCATTCTATTCACCAGGGTTAATATCTGTCAGTCCTAATTCGTTTGAGGATTCATTATCTACCACAGCGTTTAGTCTTCAACTATTTTTTTTTACTTTTTAAAGAAAGACAAACATTCCCAAGTTACGAATAACCTGAAAATATTTGAAAACTAATATTTTTTTATTATTTTTAATAGTGAATACCGCACACGAGTCCCAACTGCTCCCAACCGTCTAAAGCCAGTGAGGCTATGGCATCCTCAATCAGGGTATGTTGTGAGGCTGAAGGTAGTGTGGAGGGGAATAGATGGGAAAGAGGAAGGTTGGAAAGTACCTGGCTATTTAGATCTGGTCACCAAACACGGCTAAAGCCATTTCAAGCAACGTTTCGATTCTGAATGGTGGTGTTTACTGCCATCATAATGAGCGGAAGATGTTTGTAAAATAATGGAATACTTAGCTAGCAGATGAATTGAACCCACGATGCCCAGATGAGAATCTGACGCATTTATCCACTCAGCTACTAACCGGCCAAACAAATAGATTTGAAACTGTTAAGTCGTGGTGGAATTCCATTTAAATGATTGTAATAGAACCATTTTTAAACTTTATTCCACTATTTTTTATTTAAGACCTGACCGGTTTTGCCTTATGACGGGCATTTTCAGACTGGTACAATTTTAAGTAAATATATGGCATATATACTATTTAGGGTCCAGAATGAACGCTTTTTGATTCTCATAGTGGACATCTGTAACTTGGTTTTTTTTATTGCTGACAGATGCGGCTTTACAATAACATTCAAAAATACATTCGGGTATTTTTTTTTACCTTCGGAGAAACGGGTTACATGGAATGCGTTAGATGCGTGTGTGGGTTTCATTTAAAACACTATTCACAAATACATTTCAAACCTCCATAACTTTTAACAAAAATGACGTTGCGTGCTGAAAATAGTTGCGTTTGATCTTGAAATTTCACTCACCAAAAGCTGTGTTATTTTTATAACGTCAAAGTTTTCTATTGGAGTGCTTTTACTGCTTCATAACGAACACGAAAAAATCTGCTTCAGAATAAAAGATTTCAGTACAAATCAATATTTTAATTTTCTGCATCATAAAGCAGAATACTTTTTTCGTTAGTTTCAAGTTGACTCTATCTTTAAATTACAAAAAAACTATCGGAACATATCAAATCAAATTCAATCAAAAAGCATTCCACTTCAAGTGTTCCGTCAACATTTCAAAGGAAACTCCGTCAATAACATACTGCCTGTAGTTACAGAGTATACAAAAGAAAACACATATCCGAGAATCGTCTATTGAGTTTTTACCCTTCTCCCGGGGCAAACTTTATCTTATATTGGAGCCATCCCATGAATTATATCCAGTTTGAGATTAGACGATTTGTTACTTCCCGAGAGTCTGGAAGCTGGGTGGCTTCCAGTGAACGGAGATCATTATAACTTTTCGTTGTTTTAACAGTGAATCTCTGTCTTTTATTTCTTCATTTTACAAGAATATCGCGTGACTTGCAACATTTCCAGAATTTTCACACTTTTTTTTCTATAAAAGTAGTTTTTATATTCGAAATTTACGGTTTTTCCTTCAATATATACATTTTAATTAGACATTTTCTTCTGAAAAACCTCTCACTGGAGATATATCTGTGAAAAAAAAGAGGGAAGAGTCCATAAATGGAGATGTTCAGGAGAGCCAAAACAAAATTGAGAAGTTTTGTTTTTATACGTAATTATGTCATTTGTCACTTGCCCTTTTTCAAAAAAAAATAGCACATTATTTAATTTTCTGACTAAACTAATTTTTTCTTGCTAGATATGTATCTAAGGTATAACTCTGCATACTTAACTCAAAACTCGATTTTATGGACTTATCTCCTTTTTCCTTTCACACAAAGATATTACATTACGGAAGCCATATTTTGTTTTATTCTAATATATTTTTCACAGCTTAGACTATTTACAAAGTGAAGACATTTGACTTATATAACATTCAACAAAAACACAGTAAAGAAAAAAAAAATAGTAATAATTAAAATAATATAATAATAATAAATCTAACCGCTAAGTCAAAAAATGTGTTGGGTTCTCACACAGACGTGCGTCGTGGGTTCAATTCCTTAGCTAGTTTAGTCCTCCATTATTGAACAAGATTTTTTTTCCTCTTATTATGATGGTAATAGTATTTCAAATATGTTAAGGTTATTCGTAAGATGGTTGTCTTTCTTTAAACAAATAAATATCGTGTAATTTCTAAATTTTTTGTCATAAATTATCCAAATATAAAATAAATATTAATTGTACATACAAGCTCTATAAAATTTCGTATTCTTTTTATGAAACTTCGAATATAAGAAGTATTTTGAAGTTCTATTTTTTTCAAATTACCGGTGTAATAATATAGTAAGTGCTTACATTTGATAAACAGAAACGTATTACAATTATTCGAAAAAGAAAATGCATCACACACTAACGAAATGAACTCTGGCGTCATGATATTTTTACAGTTATTAATGCTTCCGACATAAGCTTTGGAGCTTTCAAATATACAGTTGATAAAAAAAAACTTTTACTGAATTCACTATCTTCAAAGTATATGAAAATTGAAAAAGGCACAAAATCAAAGAATTATGTTGGTTTAAAGACTTGAAATCGGAGCCTTAAAGCTCTCCGGGAATTCAATAAATAAATTAAATATAAAACATTTGGACAAAACTCTACATTGCCCACTATTCCATACTTGACCACTTTATTTAAATATTCAATAAGATTCCTTTAGTATTGCAATTTAAGTAAAGTCAGGGAATAACGTCTAGTTTCTTCTATTTTTTGCTGTTAGAAGAAATAAATTTTGTATGTTGAAAATGCTTCCCATAGAAAACTTACGATGCTTCTGATCCATTCACAAATACATTGTTTAACACAAGATCAAATACAATCTTGTGTTTTGATCACGTCTTAAAACTTAATCTCAAATTTAGCAGAGCTTTTCTTCGCTGGCATTCCTGATCTTAAGAACAATTTTATGAATTAACTCACCTCACCTCACGTATGGCGAAAGTGTTCGTACAAAACATAAGAATCCTAAACAAATCTTTCGATAGGATTAAAATAAGCAGCTGTCTCCCGCAAATATACTCACAACTGACACTTAACAAAAATATAATAAAATATTTAAATAATATCAACAATCAACAACACAAATATGAAACAGAAAAAGACAGAAAATAAAAAGACAATGGTCACAACCGAGACTCGAACTCGGATCTTCTACTCTATCCGGTAGTAATCATACTTTTCACTGAATATTATTGATATTATTTTTTCAATTTTATAATTTTTTTTTTAAATAAGCATTGATGCTTTAAAGTTAATTCTTATTTAAAAAATATTACTTACACAATAAAATAATTGTTCTCATAATTATAAGCTGGAGTTTAAAAACCAATCATCATATCAAAGTCTAAGTGGAGTCACCTAAAAAAACACGTATTTTCCTTACTTTAATAAAGAGATTTATTAAAGTGAGGAAAAGTATTATTATTTTCCACTATCTCATGGATAAACTAAAAAACAGTGTAAGCTAGTGTTAGTGCAGCTCAGATTAACTTTGCACAATCGGTTCACCTTTTCGCTTTTCACACTAGAAATGCATTTTTGCATTCAAGCGTTGTTTTAAAGCGAGCTCTCTCAAATGGCGCACAAATAAACACGTAAGTAAACAGCCCCTCGCTTTAATACGAGGTTGCTTTAGTCTTTAGTCGCTTTCAAATAACGTAGATATTTTATGTGAACTGGGTGTATTCGTTGTTTGCGAGAGTTCTACGTGAAACTGTTTACGTTTCCATAGAGTACAATATAACTAAATGTGTCTAGCAAGGTTTCTGTTAATGCAACATAACATTTTCCTCCATTAAATGAATAAAATTAAATGGTGAATGTTTCATAGTTTGACGGAGTGTTAACAAGTTAGTAATGACGAATAGGTAAGACAATAAAGACAAATATGAGGTCATTTAAAAAGCAATGTATAAAAAATCTAGATTGTAAAGACAGGCTAATCAGGGAGTGAGTTTTGACAGGAAGGGATTTGAATCTATGACCTTTGTCTCTGGTGAATTTAAGCGAAAATAGGCAGTTTCTCTCGACACGCTGGTGGTTCAACCCAAAAAGGATAACGTTATAAATCTACATTTTATGAATTCAATAGAATAAAAATGGATTGTCGTTTCCCACGTTTGTGGGAAAAGGTATTTTTGCAAAATAAAATCATGATTTTAGAATTTCAGTATGGTTAAACGCACAACAGTAATGAGCCCATTATTCATCTTTGCATATTCTAAGATTAACACGTACGTTATGCGTAATTGTAACAACACAAATACGTGGTAGCACGGTTTAAAGCAGCAATAAAGCGCGTGCTTACTTCGACTCGCGATGGATTGCCTATTAATCTACATGGATCAAATAGTTAGTTTAAAATAACCGTTTATTTATATTTGTTTCCCGAACTAACTAAATGTTTAACCTTGTGTTAGCAGCAAATCAATGTAACGACAAAAATAGAGGTTATGTCACGAAAAGATTATAAATCACCCGATAGAACATTTTCTATCTCCTGTATTAAGGAGATCTACCTGTCAAATGACCTTGAGATTCTAGGAATTGCCAGAATATTTTAGGAAGAGTAATTGACTGTTTCAATGTTGTATTAATAACCACTTAAAAAGAATAAAGCCAACACACAAAATAGCTTACTATATAAAGGGATGAAATCTTTTAATGCGCTGCCGAAAACCATCCAAATTATGCCAACCAATTAATTAAAAAAAGCCTCTAAAACTATTTAAAATACATGCAATTCAAAATAATAAGTAGTAAATAAGTTTAAATAATATTATTAAGTCAAAAAGAAAATGAAATAATAGGATATTTTTTAAATTTTAATGTACAAGTAATTAATATAAAATAAAACCAAAAAAAAACATATATAACTCTTTACACATCACATATCAATAATATGTATATTTTTTAAAGAAACGCAATCATTTCCGGGTAACGCATAACCTCAAAATATTTGAAAAACTCCTGCTGCCATCATAATAAGCGGAAAATGTTGCTAGAGCAATGATGGAGGACTTAAGACCAAATTAATTGAACCCACAACGACTAGGTGAGAATCAGACACATTTTTACACTTAGCTTCTAACCGGTCAAAATATTAAATAACAAACTAACTTTTTTAGAAACAAATTGAATTAAAAAACTCGTTACCCAAATTAAAAAACCCGAAAAAACTGTAAAAGAAAGTAATTTCCTAAATAACGATTTTCCATTTTTTGTCTGTGTTTTTGTTGTTTCGTTTAAGAACCGTTTCTACGTATTAGTTTGGGCGTGAGTTACCACGTTTAAATTCAAGAGCAAAATACAGAAGTACCGATTTATTTACTGTGGTAATAAAGCATTTATTTTACAAAACGACCGGCGTAATGCTTACTTGATAAACCGGGTTCCCGGGTGATTTTTAACCTTTAATGTGAAAGCCGACACGAGGCAATGATGTGTTTGTGTTATTTTAGTCATTTTCGACAAATTATTTACCCTTCTCTAGAAAGGAAGAGAATTTTTATTGTATTATTAATTCACGTTGTGAGAAAAAATCTAATAGGAACACATAGGCTACGGGAAATCGCCGGAAGGATCTCATGGAATATGCGGTAGAAAATGTCAGACTATGGTATTTTTATACCACGTGGCAGTTATGAATAGATTTTCATTTTTTTCATGACGAAGATATATCACTGAATAATCGAGATATTATTACAGCCCATATTATTTTATATTTTTGTAAATACTACGCAAATTTACTATTTTGACTGTAGCATCCCCGATTGTGGTATGTTGTGAGGCTAAAGGAAAATGATTGGGAAGGAGATGAAAAAGAGGAAGGTTTGTAAGTACCTGGCTATTCAGATCTGGTCACTAAATACGACAAGCGACGTTTCGATTTTGGATTGTCGGATGTTGGATTTCAAAGTGATAATATGATAGGTTCTTACTTACACGTTTTTCATCCGGTTCCTTTGACCTATCTGCCATTTTGCTATTCGATTCCTTAATCAAGAACACTGTGTTAAAAAAACAGTTGAAAATCGTAACAGAAGAGAGTTATGTGAAAAAAGTGTTCGTTGGTGTCTCGCTTGGTCGTCGTTTTGATGAAGTTCTTCATTTAATATTACATTAAATGTTGTGATTCAATCAAGAACTTACACTTCAACTACATCGGTGAGTGAATGGTTTCCCATTTTCCCTTCATTCCAAATCTTTCCATATCCATAATTAGACACTTTCATTAAGTAGTATGGTTTATTGTTTTACAGTCCACTATTTTCCAAATTCATCTGAAGCCGAAAACACATTCAGTGTTTATTTTATGCCGCAAATATAGGTTGGTACTAAATATCATTTTATTTATATAGTTTAAGAAGTGACACACACAATTTTTATTTATTATTTGCGCACGCCGAGCCTCGAATATGTGTATGATTCAGTGTAAAGTAGTTTAGTTTAAGGAAGAACGGCCTTGGCCTGTTTGTTTCTGAAAAAAACGTTTTCTCCGCCTTTTCGAGTTTTTTTCCTACTTAATTTAACCAAATGGTTCCAGGTACAAAAATAACACGTCAAACTTTAGCCCCCTGAATAATTTGTGTTTATTTCCACACATTCCAAAGAACCGTGTTCTCTTTTCTATATGGCTCAAATAATAGATACTAAAAATACATTGGAATCTCAAAGCTTTCCCGCTTTGGATATATTTCGAATAACTTCCGATAAGATTCTACGACCTGCGAAGCCTTAAAATTTTGAACTTCAAAGTATTGTGTTTTTTTTTCTTTTCGGGTTTGCAATTAATAAAATACAGTAAAGTCTATAATAAATTGAGATATGATATATTAGATAAATACATTTGTGAAACGAATCTTGCTTATTTACACGATACCTCGCTTTCCAATGTCAATAATTTCATGTTTGGCCGAGGAAAAGTTTCACCAATAACTCTTCAGGGCGGAGCATTGACGTATAAGCACCCGTCACCCTCTCTACAAAACTCCGTGTACAATGGTTCTATCGATGATGAAATAACTACAGAGAATACGATGCGTTGCTCACTTTTTAAACCACTGCCATTTGAGACTTTTTGATAAAGAATATGGCCGCTCGAATTCCGATGAATTTTGAGACTGGTTGTATAAGCCATGATACGGTTTATTCTCATTGCGGTATAGAAAGAAAGGGTATTGAGTGAGAAAAAGATGAATTTATCTCAATTAATCACCGCACTCAAGTACTACACTACATAACACGAGTGTTTAAATTAAAATAGAAGCAGATGTTAATCTCTGCGCTTAGCAGCTGCACGACAACTTTTTAGATATATTCATGTTTTCACTAAAGACAGGTTTTTTTTCTTGTTAACGTTTTATGAAAATAAATGTTTTATGCATAGGGTAAAAAATGGTAAAAACTTAAGAAATTATTAATGTTTCGGTAAAATGAACAATCTTTACAATTTTGTTTTACTGACGATCTTTTTTCGCCAACTTATATAATAGCATAGTATCGCCCTGGAGAAAACCACTGTTTAGACTCAAAACGTTGCTTGAAATAGCTTTAGCCGTGTTTTGTGACCAGATCTTAATAGCCAGGTACTTTCTAATATTTTTCTTTTCTATCTTATACCCCGTCCTACTCTCTTCAGTTTTATAAAATTTCTCAATAAATTGAAGATGCAATAGTTCTACTGGGTCTGGACGGTTGGACTCTTGTGTGATATTTACATATTTTTTTAAATAAGTATGAGATTAATATAAATGCCGGTTTCTAAAAAGCTTTTGGTAGCTCAACTGGCAGAAAACCCGGATAAAGTAGAAATTTTAAGTTCAAGTGTCAGTAGCGACTTAATTATTTTAATTTTGTGTCTTTTTCTATTTAAAAAAAAAAAAACTTTCTATACCTATCTGCATCCTTAACAGTTCCATCATCTTAGACTACAATATAGAGGGTACTTTGTCATTTCCTTCGAAATGCTAGTACCACCATACAAATTGGAGAAAAAAATAAACCCTCGGGCAATGTTACCTATTAGGGGAAAAACAAATAATCACTCACGATCGGAATTGAATTTCACGTTTACGAAACCGAACCTCCGAAGACTGAAGTGGACGGGTTTTAGGCCAAGTGGAAAAATCACACGTCGCTTAAGGCATGTTGTTGGAGAATGGTATGAATTACCACTGGTTAAAATAAGTGCTTTAAGCTTAACTTCAAACGAAAAATTTGAAATTAAATTTAAATCATTAATTGTTGGAATGGTTTTCCGACAATTTGGACGCTGTCTGGTTTGGACGTGTTGAGCGGGTGAACGGAGAAAGCAGTGTCCGAAGATATATTATGCTATAGTAAATGGAAAACATAGTCGGAAACATCTCGGTCAGGCGTGGAAAGATGAAGAGAAACAAGTTTATTGCTTGACTCAGAACATGTACAATAACAGAAAAAAATGTATGAAAGGAAGAATTTTATTCAACAAATTATGAAGCGTTCTAACCTCAGAGGAGTTATGATGGGATAAATTGAAGATCATGATAAAGAGGATAAATAGGAAGAGAAGAGGAAGGTTGTGAAATACTAGTATTTTTCAATTTTTCATGATTTTTTATAAAGAATACCGTACAAGAGTCACAACTGCTCCCAACCGTCTAGAGCCATTGAGACTAAAGCATTCCCAATCGGGATATGTTGTGAGGCTGAAGGTAGTGGAGAGGGTAAGGATATGTGGAAGAGGAAAGTTGGAAAGTTCCTGTCTATTTAGATCTGGTCACCAAACACGGCTAAAGTCAATTCAAACAACGTTTTAATTCTGAATAGTGGTCTTTCGCCAGGGCGATATTTGGAGTATCTACCATTCTGGAACGTGCCGCAAATATGCTGTTCATAATTTTGTACGAATTAAATGTGTAATGGAATAATTAATTAAATAAATGCTATTTGCGCACGCCGGGTTTGATCCCGCGACCTTTGGATTCGTAGTCGAGCGTCTTACCACTCGACCACGGAGGCGGTTACAAATATAAAGTCATTGAATTCAAGCAATGTTTCAATTCAAGATAGCGGTCCCTCCGAGTTGATACTGAATTTATTTTCCACTCTAGAACAAAGGGCATTTAAAATATTTTTCAATATTTGATTTTATATGTAATAAGACTTTTTAAAAAAAAATTTACTCGAATCTGTGATCTCTGGGCCTTTATTTTTATTGGTAAATAAAAATTCAGTCCGGCTCAAAAAAACGTGCTTCTTCACAATTTCAAATAAGTAAAGCCTTATTTTAGATTCAAGTGTGTGAAATTGTGCTTCGGTTGCATAATGACCCTGGAGAATATGTGGAGGAAAACAAATGTAATTGTTTAAGGTCCCGACAACGGTTATTTCGCTTCTCTTCCACTTAAAAATATCAACTTTCCTGAAATTGGATATTTTTCTCCTCAGCTTATAAATTGCATGTCAACTTTAAATTTCTCTCCCCCTTTTTGTACAGGAATTGGCTTGTTTTAAACGAAGAGTCGTATTTGCTCTGACTTGATTTTAAACTTTTTCCAACTGGGAGAATAAATGCCATACAATTTATTTATATATATATATACACATCGATCGTCGTATAAATATTCTGTCCCGTTTTTGTTTAATTGCTGTCGTAAGTGTATACAAATGTATCAATACACATAATCTTTAGTAGATATGTGTTGTTTGAGGTAACTCTAATTTTGTCTTGGTTTATTCAAGATACCATCTAGGTATATAATATGTGCTCGGGCTTATTTTATGTATTAATTCTCCACTTTGTAAGACGTCAAAAATCTTCTGTAAAATAAAAATGGATGGTTTACTAAAGACACCATCTAGGTATTTAACATTAGCTCTTAAAGCTTTAAATATCATACAAAGATGGCAGTTAAATCGGAAGAAAAAATTGAAAAAATATGTACATAAAAAAAAAAAATTAAATGAAGAACGAGATCGATTAAAAATACCGGTTTATTAGAAAGTCTCGGTGGCTCAATTGGCAGAAGTGTTATTTCCTGATAGAATAGAGGTTTCGAGTTCGAGTCTCGGACGCGACCATTATTTTTTCTGTTTCATATTTACGTTGAAGATTATTTCAATAATTAATAAATCTAATTGTTGGAGTGTGTGTAACTTGAAGCCATATTTTATTTTTTATTACGTAATTTAAATGATATTTTATTTTTTGACACGAAAGAAGATGTAAAATTTTGTTTGTTCAATAACTTACAAAAAATCACATACATAATTTTAATGTTTTAACAATAGTAAATGTAGATATTTATATGATCCAGCTTTTATTCAACAATTCCAAAATTGAATTGCCAAATTCTGGCATTAAAAAAAATGTACAACTTTTCCATCTAGAAATTGGAAATCAATCCCACTTTTTTAACTGGAATTTTTTTTTTAATCCGTATCTTACTTATACCATAATAGTTGGGTAAAGTGAATAAAATATAAAATCAATTCATCTGACAAACTGAGGCAAAATAAAATAATAACAGTAATTAATTAACATTTAAATCATCTGCACTTTACAAATATGATTTACTCTGCCATGATTATGACTCCAGCCCCTATTAAGGTTACGAGAGAAAATCGGGTAGCAGAAAGCTACAAGAGGTGCTGAGTATATAGTACAGTTATAGTACGCAGTATAGGGTGTATAAGGATGAAAACGTTCAAAGGTTTTCAGCCAACAGCCAGTTGTTAGTTTCTGCAGCTAGCGACACTAATTAGAAGACTTTTCATTAGATAGCCAAGTGCTGAAGGTGTTTGACCCTTTGAAGAAGCCCGCCGCTTTCAAATGTCATTTATGGAAATGTGACTTGACTTATGTATCTCGAATCTGGCCTTTATTTATGAGTTCTATGAGAAAAACTGTTAAAACTCGTATAATGGAGGTACTAGCTAGTAATATATGAAATATGAGGACTCAAAGGAAATAGATATGATTGAATTAATATTTCAAATCTAAAACATTGCAATGTTTCATAAATCCAATTTCCTACCCTAAAAAATAACTACGCTATCTAGGCAATAGAATTATTATTCGGTTTATTGTGCGGTCCTTTGTGAGCATCCCTTATTAAATCTCGAAAGCCTTTTCAGCCGGAACTATTGACAGCTCACGGCTCGAGACTGCCATTATGAAAACACGACTACCTTGTAATGCAATTCACCCTTGTTTTGATTTATTATTAACGCGAATTATGCTTTTGAAGGGGCAGTTTTGAATGGATTTGCTTTTATCCAAAATACAAAACAAAAAAAAACTCATTAATTCTGTGTTTTTCAAACAGTGGGCACAATTTCATGACTACAACACACTTGAGGTGAAATATCACAAAACTGCGCAATATAACTTCACTGTTAATATCTTAATATTATATTTAATATTCAGGGCTGTTTTTTAAATAAAATTAAATCAACAAAATATTACAAATTGATGAAGGAAAACGTTGTTATGTGAACATATATTGTTTTAGGTTTACCGCCGTGCTTACCTCGTGAGATCAATCGGTGCCTGTACCATGGCAAACAACAGCACAATATTGCTGGAAAAATATTACATTTTCGACTTTCAAATTCAAATAAATTTCTCTCAGACAATTATGACCTTTAATCAAATTAACGAAAAACGTCACATTTTTACAAACACTTTTTTTCCGATGGTGTGGAATTCTGGAGTTCTGGAATCGATAAAATCTCGAAATGGACTTTCGGGAAAAAATATTTAGGAAATAATAAATTTTAATATTTAGTATCATTTAGGTTCATAATAAAAATATATAGTTTATGGTTAAAAGGTTAAAATTCATAGTTTGAAGTTAAAAATGCGTAGTTCATAGTTCAAACTTCGCAGTTAAAAATTCTCAGTTCAATCTTCATAGTTCAAACTTCATATTTCATTGTTTATTGTTCAAAGCTCAAAGCTCGAAGCCCCCATATTTAAAAATTAAAAATAAAAATTTTCGACATAACGATATAAAATTTTATATTATTTTTGAGTAATTCATCTGCCATAACAAAGGGACATCCCTAGCATGGCAGGAAAATGCCTAAATAATTTGTAACAACCTTAAGTTATGTGATTCAAAATACGAAGAAAAATTTAAAAAATCTAAATTAAAACATATCCTTTAAGAGATAATAAATGTTTTTACACTAAACACAAATGTTAACATTTTAAATAAATACTGGTACTTACCTAAATAATAATTATTACTTAATCTTTATTAATAAATTTTTACATGTATCCTCGAATTTGAAAATCCACCCTAAAAAAATATATTATTTACTTATTTACTTTAACAATTCGCTAGCCCTGTACAGACGGAAATCAACCCCTTAGGATGTGTAAATAATTCAGCCGGCGCAATAAAGCCAGGGGTGTTTCGCACCCATTCGTTTGGTTCTACTCATTACCGCTGCTCTCCCACCAACTTATAATTCCTTTTTACGCGCAGAGTCAAACCACTCCGAACATTACAGAAACATAAAAAAATTCACGATTAAAAATGGAAGAGAGAATGATAAAGCAGCTGAAATTTTAGTGATTGCGATTTTTTAGATAAAATATTTTTTTTTATCGCTCAAGAGTCTCAACTGCTCTCAGCCGTCAAGAGCCAGTGAGACTATGGCATTCCCAATCAGGGTATTTTGCGAGGCTAAATGTAGTGGAGAGGGGAAGGAGATGGGGTTAGGAAGTACCTGGCTATTCAGATCTGGTTACCAAACACGGCTTAAGCCATTTCAAGCAACGTTTCGATTCTGAATGGTGGTCTTTCACCAGGGCGATACTTAGAGTATCAAGCACTCTGAGTAGTACATTTGCATTATTTTCATTACTTAAATGAATGTTTTAACGATAACTCACCTAATATAGGAGAAGACACTAGAATAAAAATAACTGTTTTTTTTTTAAGATAAAAGGGGATGGTAAATCTTCTCTACCGAGTTAAATATGTAAAGTCGTTATTTATGTTCGAAGTGAATTCATATGTTTCAAAATATTAGGTGATCCAGTATTTTATTGAAGGAAGAGACTTGTAAAAGACAAAACAAGGACAAAAGCTTGAGTGTGGCTTATTTTGAGAGAGCTTTTTCGTCTGATACCATAATTCTTTTCGCGGACAGAAATAATTCACGAAATATCATAATAGTCTTACTTAGGACTTTAGATTATACGAAACCCTCTTTGGTGAGTGAAAAAGAATAAGGAGAGGGAAAGAATAAGAAAAAAACGAATGAATAGAGTGCTTTTCTATTCAGATATAGTTGCCAAATATAACTTAAATCCATTTTGAACAACAGTGGCAATATTGTAAGTACCCTTCGTTACAAAACGTCGATCTTACCAATTTTTTTTATTTTTTTTTTTATTGTACAAGTTTTGACTTGTTGTCTTTGTATTCGGCCCTTTGAGCAGATATTTCACAAAAATGGCGCTACAAAAATTATCCTCGTGTTATAAGATTCCGGAAAAAATCCAGCAGTTTTTTTAGTTCTCGTACCCGCCACGTTTTGTACACATTTTATGTTCCCAATCATATTGTACCATATTAACATAACTTTCACTCTTATAACATCAAAAATTTAGCATTCGGAATTGACTTCTGACGTTGGTATTTTCGTTTTGTATATCTTTATGCTGGGGTATCTAAGTCATGTTTTTAAAATAAAGTTAATTTTCTCGATTTTTTTTTCTCTTACTACAGAAAAGATTTTTATTAAGTTTTTTTTTGCATATTACAAGACAACTTTTGAACAACATTTAAAAAAAATTGATGAGAAAATATGATAAATTGAATTGATGACAGTCGATTTTTGGAGGTGCCTCGACAAAAAGGTAGTTTGCGGTAGTCAAAATAACTTGCGACTGCTTCATCTGAAAAATGAAAATAAAATATTTTCTTTAGGCGAGTAAAACTAGTTCCTAAACGAAGGATTTAAAAAAAAAATGAAAATTAAATTTTTGGCAGTGGTTTGATCATGTCAGTGTGTTCAAAATTTGGGTGAGATCAATCGATCAGTTTCCGAGAAATTTTGACTACCGATTTCAAAAAGTGTATTTCGAGAAAAACGCGTTTAAAGTTTAGTGTAACTAAAAAGTGAAGAGCGCTACAGTCATGAGAGGGAAAGTTCAAAATGCTATATCTCCAAGAGTTTTAGTCGGATCGATTTGAGATTTTGGTAACATATTTTTGAAGAGTTGTAGAATTAAATAAAAAAATAAAAACGATTTTTTGAAAATCTGAAACCCATGTAACCCCTTAAAACTTTTGTTAGTTAAAAAAACTTTAAAACTTTATAGCATTAGCCAACGTTAATGAACAATAAACGTCCTTGCAAACATTCCATAAAATGCAAAACATAATACGCCGGACAATCCTGAGCACCCCTAGTTTTTCCGAACATCTCCGAAAATTTCCGAGCTTACCCGAACATCCAATAGCACCTCCGATTCACACTTTCACGCCTGTTGGGCAGAAATAACGACATTGCAGCCTCCGCTTTACGCGGTCCGCGCGAGGGAGGGACCTTTATACGCCGCCCCGATCTTCTCCCGACTTTTAATAATATAATCCGGCTTCTACCCTTGCAAGGAATTATTTCACACCCCTGTGAGAGGGTTTAAGATGCAATAACTCGTTTAGCAAGGTAGATTGTGGATCATTGAAATAGAAAACGCAAGGCTTCACTCTTTCTGGCCTAGATCACATGCATTTTGTGCGACTAGAAATCTCATTATTTTAATGTCAATATTAGAATCAAAGAACACCTTACATGCTTAAATAACCACGGTTTTTTCTGAATTCGCTAATCATCTTATTGATAAAGATCATACCTTCAATAAAAACACCGGTGCTCATATTCTTCACAAAAATGATCATGGCCTCATGAGATTACACACTTTAGAAGCACTAGAAATAGAAAAGAAAGCCATTAAAATGAATAGTCATGTTCTTAATAATCAGGTAAATTTGTCCAGTGGTCCAATTTTAGATTTATTTCCTTTTAATTCATAAAATTTCTCATCATTCTTTAATCACCTTCTCAGTTGACGTTTTATTTTTTTTCAATTCACATTATCTGTCTTTTTCTTTCTGTTCATTTGTTTTAATTTAAATGTTATTCCATTGTTTTCCCATTGTTTTGTTATTTTATAATTTGTTCTCCCTCTGTATGTATATATAACCGCACACTTTGTATTTTTTGTTCAGTTTAATTTTAAACCTTAATTATACTTAAGCTAAGCGAAACCGGTCGGTCATAAAAAAATGAAATAGTATTCGTGGTCTTTTACAAAGTTATTTTTCATTTCTTATTATTTTCTTTAACCCTAGACTCTTTTCACAAAAGCAGAGAAAAATAATGTATCGATAGTTTTATATGCGCTCAACAGATAGTCCTTAGAAGTGTGATCTATACCGTTTAAAAGAAAATTGATGTCGCCAATTTATATTTCAACAATAAGCGGATGAAATTTATTATATGTTCAAGAAAGATTATGGTATCGATTATGTATGACTATTTTTACCTGAAGTAATTAGTAAGTAAATATGTTAGTGTAAGAGCAATAAAATATGATGTGCCACTGGAAAATCAATTCTACAGAATAAAACTACGGTGATAATCGTTTTTTTTTCTACTTTTAAAAATCATAGAGAAAAATTTAAAAATTGATCAGGCTGCAAAAAGCTATTCTGAACAATTCAATGAATTTTTGTACTTACGATAATTATAACCAAAATTCTCATTACCCGAGGTAAATAAAGACAATTTTCTGACATAAATATAAATAAAATGAATTCTGATATAAATAAAATGAATTATTCAATGTTAAAGCTTTTATTATCCATGAAAAATTACAAGCTTTAGCTTGACTTGCAAATAAAAAATATTGGGTGCTGTCATCCACCTATTTCAATTTACTTAATATTTTTAATTTATTACAAAATAATGTCTGCTTAAATACAATTTAAGAAGGGTTTGAAAAGGTTCTTTATAAAATGTGATAATTTCAATTAATATCAGTTACAAATATGAAAAATTTACATTCGTACCGTCGTACGTACTCACAAAGGAAAGTTTTAATAAATAATAAATTTGGTATTTTCTAAGTATGTATTAGTCATGGTCGGAACAAAAACATATGAAAAATTCTAACTTAATTACAAAACGGACGCTCCAAAGCTCATCAAAGCCATAAAAAGAAAAAACATATTAAAATGCTGTTGAATATTTTCCGGGCTGTGTCTCTTCAAAAACGTTCATACATAATCCTCCGAGAGAAGGGTCGTTACATGGTATGAAATTTTCCCCAAAAAATACCATTAGGCCAAGGAATAAAGTCTGAAACGACAGAAAAATGGGACTTTCTTCACACAAATTACTCTCATTTAAACTTATTTGCTCCCATGTTTTTTGCGTCGGATACTTTGACCGTAGGGCATGTTCTGTGAAGTATGTCCGGCAGATTTGTCATGTGCCATACCTTTTTGACCTGTGCGGTCTGTCTAACATAAATAGAAATACACGTTACCTTGGAACAGGTTACTGACCTGGTTGTCTCAACTGTAAAGCAGAAATCTGTTTGTTCTTCTAAAACTGGTGAAACTGATGAACGGTGAGTTGATTCACGAAATTATCACATATTTTTCTGACCTACAATGCAAAAAATCTCTGTCCTTCTAAAATTACTCTGACGGTAAGCTCTCTCGTCATGAAATTTAACCTGGTTTTCTGTCTTGAATAAGTGATGTTTTTCTTGGTTTGTTAATTTAAAAAAATTATATATTTATTAACTTTTTGTTTTTTACATTATTTTTTTACATTACCTACCTCACTAGGTCATAAGAACCTGTTGTGAGGTAAGTGACAGTGAGTACAAGTAGAATAATTAAAAAACGATGAAATTTGATACACAATGTTAGATGATGCAACCGGTTAAAATACAATATTAAAATTTTGATAATAAATAATATTGTCCTAATGATGGAAGGGTACTTCCGAAACCGGTAGACATAAAATTGAATAATAAAGTGGTTATAAACAAAGTTTACCTGTTTTACATATAAATATGGCAAGCCACAAAGTAAATGCTTTTTACGAATATGTATTAACATTTTGTTCACTGAACCAACAAAAAATTTAATGTCATCAAATAAGCACATCCCTTTTTGTGGGAAGTTTATTTTTTTATCCTTTATTTTTCTCTCATTTCGAATCAGTGACCTAGTTTTACTAAGCGCAAAGCATAAATTTATAAAAGCTAAAACTCCGTGGGCTCTGGCGTTGAGAAGTTTGCTCTCTTTTTTCCGAGTTGAACATGGTCTATGACATTTTAAAAACTATCTACTAGATTGAACAAATTCACTGTAGAGCTTCAAATTTATTTCCCTCAGCAGAAAAACTCTCGAACGCTGATTTTTTGCGTCATTCTCGTATTTTTTGCCCGGATTCCATTGTAAAATAATTTATTTAATATCCTCGCTGGTCATATTCTTATCGTGAACTTTGGAGCTAAGAAATATCGATTTGAATGCAAAACAAATAATACAAGAGCCCACGTTACTTAACCAATATTTTTCACTTTTAACTAGAAAAAAGACTTTGAAAATGTAAATGCATGAAAATAAGTTTGTTCAAAATTTTTTTAGTGCGCTTCATGCTAGGGATGTTCCTGTATTATGGAGGATGAACACAAAACAAACTTGGACATGGGATATTACATTTTTTTCTCAAGAAATTTCCGACAAACCGGGTAATTTTTCAGGATGCTAGATTATTGAGTTTAGACGCTATATTGAAACAGCTGAAAAAAAACGTTAGCTGGTTCTGACTCGGAGTATCAGTAATTTTAGATTAATAAAAACTGATCCTTACAATTCACATTCTTACCGTAGAAAGTTTTTTTTTCCTTGAATAGAACACCCTTCTAAGCCTGCCATAGCAAACATAACCTAATGTTAACAGTTACAAAGGGTTTAAAAGCATGAAATGTGGCGTGTTTTCCAAGTACTCCGTTCTCATATTCAGGTTTCTGCTAAATTTTATTATCAAATGTCGACTCAAATCAAAGCTTTGAATGGATAAAGTTTTCACGCCTACAGGGTGATATTATAAAGCGTAAAGTTGTTAGACTGATCACAAATAGAACGTTCTAGGATTATTTCAGAAATGAAATATCACCACAGGCTGTTGTATGAATTATTATTACCTATAAAATCTATCCAACAATGGATTAATCTCTGACCAATGCCACAGATTTAATCACTTGAAATTAATCATTTCCTTTGAACTATTATTCAAACACACTCAGGTCGTAATGCAGAAAAGTCTAAGTTTTAAGTAGTGCAGTACCGTGAAGAGTGAAGGAGACTTATTCATCAGAACAATTCATCATTTTATCGTCATTTTTTATGTAATATTTTGTTACATTATTTTCTTCAATCATCATGTAGGCGTCTATTCAATCTATTTCATTGGGATCTCCTCATTCCATTATTAAGTCATTTGATTTTTGGCTACACATTCTTCTCAGAGATCCCGTCATTATTGAATTTTATTATAACGTTGGTCTTTTGTCTGCTTTATTACTATTATGAGACTCATTGCCAGAGATTAAAACTGAAATTAGAAATCCCCTGTGGACTACTAATCTCTTTAGATATACGCCTACTAATGAAATCAGTTGATTTTTTTGACAGAAAACAATTAATTAACACGTGCGTGTTCGTGAAAATCAGTTCCGTTGTATCTTGAAATAATTATTTGTTATTATTTAATGATAAAATTAAACAATTATTTTGTTCCAACCGCAAAATTTTACAATGTAACCAAAAACAAATGTTATTAAACGTGTGGTTGAAATCTAATTAATATTTTTGATAAGCCACCCTGTTTTCACTGCACACCTCCAACAAAACCCTGATCACTTGTTTTGTTTTCAACTATCAATACTAATAATTACTTTATTAAATATTACCTTCATTATTTGCTGGCGATTCAAGTTTTGACCTGGCAAAGAAAGATTTTTCTGACAATGCAAAAGTGTACTGATCAAATGAATTTTGTAGTTCAAACAACATAGATGACTAACACAATAATTGAGTTATTATGAGCTCGGACTATCAATAATTCGTGAATAAAAACATAGATCGAATTATAATACAGACGATAATAGGTATTTGATTTCTTCTGGAAGTGATTTTTCTCTCCGAAAGGAAACAATATGAATTTATTATTATATCTGCTAATCTGATATAATTGTTACAATACCAAAGGCAAAATTCTCCCTCGAGCGAAATACAATGTTGTTACCTCGACTTAATTTAATGAGCCATTAACCCTAAATCATCATTGGAATTTGTTGCATTATTTGCCAAGGGATCGAGAAAGAACAGAAGTGAGAAAAGAGGAATGGCAGAGAAGTAGGAAATTAAATGAGAAAAGGGAAGCACGCTAATTGAGTTCGGCATCGGAGGAAAGAAAATGATTGTTAAACTGTTGCTCCAAATATTAAGATATTTGATATGGCATTTGGTGATTATTCTATTTGAAAGAATCGGTTTTGGTTAAGCTTTGCAAAAGTAGTTTCATTATAGCGGTGAAAGCTTTAAGCTATGGACTTTGCACTTTCGATTTCGGACTTGGATCTTTGCAAAACGAACTTTGGACTTTGATCGTTGAGCTTTGAGCAATGAACTTTTAACTTTGAACCTTGAACCACGATACTTAAACCTTGAACTTGGCACTTTGAACTTTGAAATTAACATTTCAACCATTGAGCTTTGTTCAAAACTTAACATATACACCATTCTAGAACTTGAATAAATTGATATCATGTGGAAATGCTGAAGTATTAAAGTTGTTTTAATGCATATAGAAAAAACTTTAACAATACACGAGTAAGATGGCTTACGCGAATAAATGTAAAATATATATCTATGAAAGTAACTAACCATCACGCCATTTCTCTGCAGGGCTAGGCAGAGAGGACAGACCGTCATACAACTCTGTCTTGGCACACCTTCATACATCGTATCATACATACTCTTTTGTCATTTAGACTCTTTACAAAGCTTGACTCAAGTATTTGATTCAATTGATCGTGGCATGTCTTCCTCGGGCATCTCCGACTTCTCCTTCCATTCACTTGTCTATTCATGTATTATTTTTACACTCTTTTCTTCATTCATTCGCTCTACATTCCCAAACGTATCTATGTGACGCATGCAAATTTGAATAGTTATATTTACAAAGTTCTAAAAAGATACCAACACGTTTTCCCGTTTCAAGGTGCTACTAAAGATTGACCATTTACAGAGAAAGTATTTACATAGCTTATAATGTTTTTTGATCATTATTACCAGGTTAAAATGATTTCAGAATCCAGTTTGTTTCCAAACTTTGGCACTTTGAAGCGATGGTATAGATTGGTGATAATAAGTATTGGGCGAAAGCGTTGTATTTGTAAAGTTTGAGTATCGGCTAATGGGCGCGGGACAATCAAGGGGGTCGATAATTCACGAGTGACCTCGCCACTAGATTAACACAATGGCGAAGCTTGGGGAAGTCGGAAAGTTGGGGAAGTATAGAAGTGACGGGATCGGAAGAGACGTGGTGAAATAGAAATATATATTTTTTAAATTCATTATTTTTTTCTGCTGGACTTTTCAGTCCAGAGAAAGCATACATCTTTCGTAATTTGAAATACAGGTGTAACATCAAAACAGGAAATACTCGTAATTATTTTAAGTTTTTTTTTAGTTCAATGCTACTTGCTCATTCACCCTTCGTCAACACATTCTTGACATAGCTAAATCATTTTACAGTAAATTTTACATTAATTCCCAACCTATCCATCAATTGTCTTGGGCGGTTCTTCCCAGAACAAGACCCCAACAATCTTAGGTCGATATCAATATTTTATCCCCCCGTTAGATGGTAAAAAAATAATTTAAAGAAAAACAAGTTCCAAATTTTGTTGCTGAAATAAAGTGAAAATATTAATATATAAAAAAGGTATACTTCTGATTCAAAAAATACAACTTACACACACAACTATTAATTTCAATTTTTACCATCTGGTGGTCGACAAATTTTCACCAGGTACTTTACTTAAGATGACGGAGAATAGGACGTATTAGTTCCCCCATAACTAAAAAAAAAATTTAATGATTGCATCTTTACAACATTCAAATTTAAAAATGTAATTTTTTTATAAAATTTCATTTTATCTTATTTTCATGTAATGCTAAGAAAAAGTATTTAGTAAGGATTCCGAACCTAGAATGCTGCATCTTCTAAAACCTTAACGCGGCCAAGAGATCATAAAAATCTTCGGCCCCTCAAATGGAAGCATTTAAAAAGGTGCATTCAAAAAAACGTATTGCCCACATTACAAGGATAAAACACAACATAATTCTTTTAAAGGTTACTTTATAGTATTCTAATACAAGCAATACTACAAATGATTTATCTGCAAATTTTCTATGGGTAGTTAGAAAAATGTCTGAGGTTTCCTGTGAATATATTTTTTTAAATTGTACTCCTTTAAATCATATTAAAAACCTACTCAAATATTAGCACAAGGTGGAGTTTTAAAACCAGTAAATGCATTTTATAATGTTTTACTTAAATCGTAGAATGCATTTTATAAAGAATTTAAAAGACAACTGTTTCAGAATTGTATTCACTGGAAACTTTAGATATTTTTCTAACCGTATAAAAATAACAGATAAATAATTTGTAGTGTTTTGTACCAGAAAGCCAAAAAGTGTGTATTTTTGGATGCTGACCCTTAAAAATTAAGCATAAAAACTGTTATCAAAGATAATCTCAACAAAAATCTCTCAAACGGTGTGCTCTTGAAATTTGCACAGTTTTTTCTTGTCTCGAATTTGTAAGTCAGTGTGTTTTTATCGTGAGACAAGCTTTTGAATATATATTTTTTATGTCGAAAATTAAGACAAACCATTAATAGTTTATTTTCAACTGTCCGAACAGAAAAAAAGATTTCAGAAACTCGGACAAAATTTGGGTAGCAACCAAACGAGATTCCATAAAAGATATTTTTTATAAAAAATACTGTCGAGTGTACCGTGCAAGATTAAAAGCGAAATATTCAAAAGAATTCTCAAATTGAAGCCCAGAAAAGTAAATATTTCGCAAGACGTAGCATACAAAGATACTCAATATTTGCATTATTATAAAACAGAATAACTGAGTCCGCCTCTGGAAGGTGGGGATAACGCGGGGCTAAATTGGGAGAAAATGGGGCAAAGTTAGACAATGAGGAAAGGGGGCGAAATTAATTTAAAAACGCCATTCCAAAGTGCCGCCGATAACACTGTTAGATAACCGGGATCATTGGATGTTTTTTTGCCCCGAAAGCGCTCAAAGCTTTTGGATATTGTTTTTTTTTGCCAAGTTCATAAACCGTGAAATGGGGTTACTTTGCTACAAGTGTTGATGAGATTTGCGTGTCGGCAGATTGGAAATGTTGAATCACCGAACGGCGGAGTTTTCGACGTAATTTATACGATATTGTTCTTTTCTGTAAGTATTTTTTTAGCGCACATATTCCGTGAAATTTTCTACTCATTGAAACAAATCTGCTTTATAGGAGAAAATATGTTTTCTGCAGCACTTCAAAATTTTAAATGTAATTTTCGAATCGTGAAATTAATACATATCGCTATTTAATTTCCGTAGTGGGTTATCGTGTTTTTGATATCCATTCAACTGTAAAATCAGACAAGTCCTAATTTAATCTCATGTTCTTCTTTAGAAACATACGTAATATTCTCAAAAAAAATGATCTGTATAAAGTTAATATGCCCTTTGCCAATCACGTAAAGAATATGGAATTATAGGGTGGGGATCTGCCTCAAACACTCAGATGAAGCAGCTCGTGAAAACACAAACAGGTATTATAAAAACAATCCTAAAGGTACCTATAAGAGCTCCGTCAAAAGAATTTTTTTAAACTTTAGTGTTCTCAGCATCACAAAATTATACAAAAAAAAATCTACTTAATTTTAAAAGAAAGAGTGAGTACCTTACTGAACAACACACTCACACTACAAGAACAAAAACCTTAAATAAAATCAACATTTTAAGATTGAACACATCTTTTGCACAGAGAAACCACAAGTTCCATGCTGCGAAATTAAATAATGCCCTCTTAAATAATATATTAGAGATGCCACGGAGATGCAAATGTTCAAGAGCAACATAAAAATGAGAATAAATAACCATGAAGACGAGGAAATTATAAAGATTAGGAAGTCGACATAGAACCAGTGACACCAACGTAGCGACCTACAGTCCGCCTCGAAACAGGAATCCCTAGTGAGGAGGACTGTGAAAATATTTTTTTTGTCAAGATATCTTTATTACAAAATGTCATAAATTACAGTAAAATTATCTTGCATAGTGTTTAATAAAAAAAATAAAGAATAAATACAAATATTGAAAGAATATTAATTACCTACAATGAAACAGAGGAAAACACAGAACACAAAAATAATTAGATCGCGACTGAGACTTGAACTCGGAACCTCTACTCTATCCTCCCCACTACCTTTAGCGTCACAACATACCCCTTCGGGGGATGACATATTCTCACTGGCTCTAGACGGTTGGGAGCAGTTGAAACTCTTGTGCAGTATTCACGTAGAAAATCTC
Organism: Drusus annulatus; assembly: GCA_022651775.1. Classification (NCBI taxonomy): domain Eukaryota; kingdom Metazoa; phylum Arthropoda; class Insecta; order Trichoptera; family Limnephilidae; genus Drusus; species Drusus annulatus. The sequence continues at coordinate 118,946 of JAGWCC010000575.1, forward strand.
TGTCAATTGAGCTAACGAAACCTTTTAACAACCGTAATTTTTATCAATCCCACATTTATTTTTAGAGGTTGTAGGTTAAGATTATTGATATTGTTTCATTAATGAATAAGAAAATAAATTATAATAATAATAATAAATGGATAACTTTTATAGCGCCGTTTTTGTTGGAAAATCACCTCAAGGGCGCTTAGTTTAGCTTAAGTTCGCAAGTTTAATAAGTTAATTCTAGTTACAATATATAGTCCAATTTACTAAAATTAGTGATCTCGGGGGAAGTCATGTACATAGTTAAGCAAGTCTTTGCTATAAACAAAAGGAAAAAATGTTTAGCTTGTCCAACAAAAATAAAAATCTTGAAATGGGAGCTCTTATGTAAAACAATTTGAGTAGGATTTTTGTCTGGAATATCTAGATTAATGCTACTATTTTCAGTTCACAACAACATTATCACCATGAGTTTATGAAGCCTTGAAATAATAATTTACTCCATTAACACCATCAAGGACTTCATAAGTTTTTTTTAATTTAAAAAAAAAAGTACTTATTGAATCAATCGAAGCCAGAGATGGTAAACTTTTTTTTTTCAAATGATTAACTAGTTTTTTTGACGTTATTAACGTTTTTCATTCACAAAAAATATTAAATATTCTCGTATAATGAATACTGTACGTGTATTTATTTTTCAAACCACAAATTGTTTTAATATAAACATGATGTCAAATGTAATTATTAAACCAACGAACGAATATGTCCAGAGGTCCAATTTAAATTTTAAAATAGATTGAACATAAAAATTAATTCGCAGTTTAAAAAAAAACTATTTTTTGTTGACCAATTCATTAAGCGTAACCCAAAAATAATTACAACAATATAGTGGTTCTCAAACTTCTCCCCATAGAAAACTCGTGCTACTAGCGCCTCAGAGGTGATATTTCACAAAAATGGCGCTTTGTAAATTGTCCAAGAAATGTTATTATTATTATTATTAGTTACTACTTGGGTTCATCTTACTTTTTAGACCTTTTATCAACATTTTATTATTATTGAAGAATTAAAAAAAAAATTGAAAACACAATTGAACGTAGTTATGCAGAAAGCATCCAAACCGAAAAGATGAAACTATGACGATAAAAATGCATCAATATGCGTAATCGGTATTTGTAAAGAGAGTATGTGTGTGTTTTTTTTTCTTTATGATCAATATTATAAACAGGAAATGTATAACTAATCAATGTGTTTATTAAAAAAAAAGATTTTCTTATGTTATTCTACATTTTAAGGTGTTTTTAAACTTGTATGTGCGATAATTATAAAAATATTACCAAAAATCTATTGTATTTGGAACATAAATGTTATCAACTGATATAAATCGTGTATTTATCTAAAAAAAAACACGTTAAACTGGATTTTGGTAAATTGTAGGTTAGACGCTTTCTGCATAAGTAAGCCTAATTTTGTTTCTTGATTTATTTTATGAGAGTCAAATAGATAACTTTTTCAAAGCTTCAGAGCTCATGATTAAAATTACGATGCCAATTGAAAATAGAGGCGATTTCCTAGAAATACTACAGAGAACATTTTGTAAACATTTCATAACACCAGAATTCACTCATTGAGAGATTTTGTTTTTTCAGATAACCTATTTTGGTTTTATAGTTAAAATTATGATATGGTCTAAAACCAGGAGGATTAATTTAGAATCATTTTGAGGGTGTTAGGGTTCCGCACCGGTTATTTCGCCCGGATACCGCCTATTTTGAAAATCACTGTTAAACTCGTACATAAATAAACCCCTAGGTCTATTTGCAGAGGTCTAGCTAATATTGCCTCAATTATATTTTTCAATTTTTGTAAAGCTCCTTTGATGTGATGTTTTACTGAAAATATATTATGCTGTTTAATATCCCATTTTTAATTTTTTAGTACAATAAATTATCGTAACCTTCTAACCTGTATTACTTAATAATTATTTCTTAACTAGATAATAGTTACTACCCACTTTTTTCTTATTATTCAACATTTGATAATAATAACTTAAATATTTTAACCAATGAATGGCGTCTTTTTGACAGTAAATTTGCAATTTCTAACCTTAATAATGTATGATGGTAATATGAAGGTCATGAGTTATTAGTCGAAAATAATTGCTTTAACCTTAAGGGTCAGCACCCAAAAATACACACTTTTTGGCTTTCTAGTGCAAGCAAAACTACAAATTATTTATCTGTCAATACTATATAGGTAGTTAGAAAAATACCTAAGGTTTCCAGTGAACACAATTCTTAAACAGTGATCTTACGAAATGCGTACTGGGATTTTAGGTAAAACCTTAGAGTATATAGAGTGGTATCTATCCAAGGTAGTGTAGTCAGTTTTTGATGATTTTTACCGGACTCGGCGGACCTGGGCGTGGCTAAGACTAAGGCTAGGGTATTTATACATCGATTCATATCACATATCTACATAATGTTTTTGTTAATTCGTATAACCACTTTTTCACACTATTGTTATCAAAAAAAATATAGCATCTAACCTAAATAACCGTTAAGTTGTGTAAAGTTTAGTGGCATAATAAAAAATGTGGGCGGAGTCCCGCGGTGACCCAGAAACCCAAGATGTGACAGTACATAGAAGCGGAGTATTATATTTGTTGTCTCTTTCTCTCTCATGGTGTACGACGTAAAAACCGGAGAAAGTGATTTATCGCAAGTTTGTATCGGTTGGGTAAAAATAATTAGCTCTCTCTCCATACATTGTTTCTCCAAGGGTAAAACGTTTAAATGTGCAATGCTGGTTTTAAAAAACTTTTCTTAGAATTTAAAGGATTACAGTTTTAAAAATGCATTCGCTGGAAAACTTAGCCATTTTTCTAACTACGCATTGAAAATTTGCAGATAATAATTTGTAGTATTTCTTGTATCAGAATACTACAAAGTGACGTTTAGCGTCATTCTTGGGTGGTGGCCCATAAATTCTTACCGAAAAATTGTATAATTGTATCTTGCCAAAGCTTACTGTTTAACAGCTTTTGCTGATTCAGACAAACAGATTTCTGCTTCACTTTTACCACTTTTACCAAACAGTTAAATTAATATTCCAAAAGGTCACAGTTCTTGAAAAAAATGACGGTGCTAGCTCAAAATGATTGTGTAGACCTAAAATTCCAGACTGAAAAAGCTGTTAAAATTTCATGATATCAGAGCTCACCTTCCGAGAGTTTTTGGCACTTCAGAAAATTTACTGACCAATCTTCTGCACAGTTAAATTGCTATTTACAAGCTCGTGATAATAATGACGTGCGATCTGAAAATAGTTGTGGTGACCTACAAATCAATTCGAAACAAATCAAGTTGCCCACATTTCGAGTGTTTTTGAAGCTAATGAATAATATGAAGTCTACATTTTCGTAGAAAGCAATCACTTTGTGGTTTGACATATTTAAAGAAATGAAAAAATTACTTTGTACAATTAATAGTCGTATTCTCAATAATCAGGTAAATGTGTCCTGTAGTCCAATATTAGGTATATTTCCTGTAAACTCGTAAAAAAATTATTGTTCTTCAATCACCTTCTCAGTTGATGTTTTGTCTCTTTCATTTCATATTATCTGACTCTTTCCCTCTCTTCCTTTGTTATAATTTAAATGTTATTCTTTGGTTTTCTCATTATTCTGTTATTTTATTTAATATTTTGTTCTCCCTCTGCATGTATATATAACTGCACACTTTATTTTTTTGTTTAATTTAATTTTGTACCTTGATGATGCTTAGGTTTGGCAAAACCGGTCGGAAATAAAAATTAAAATAATATCCGTGGTCTTATGCAAAGTTATTTATCCATTTCTTCAAATATAACATTTATTTACTAATAACATTATTTTATTGTTTTAAGGTGAATGCGGTGCGCTTGGTTGCTCCAAAAGCTGTCTGCACGGAGGGAAGTGTATGAAGCATTGCTTGTGTCCGCTGGGGTATGCAGGGGATTACTGCGAGACACAACTAGACCTTCAGGTATGTTCAGTTTTCCCAAATATTCGACCCCTTCGAATAACAAACTTCCATCTGACATGGTAATATTATGCGATAATGAACTCTAAACTATCTCGCTTTATAGCCCGTTATCGCACGACATTGCTCGTCGGATTTCCATGTTATTCCCAGGGGTCGACATGTCGAATAATAATGTTTACCGTAGCGGAAAATAAATCGCTGACCTACGTGACATTTTACACTTAAATAAAACTCACAAAGGCTAAGAAATGTACTCTTTAGTTATTTTTATTTTTTTAATTTAAAAAAATATTGAGAAAATTAGAGACATATACAAAAATAGTATAAGCTTCGCAGATCGATAGTAAGTTAATTGTGATATTCTTAATTGTGGTGATATTCTTAATTGTGGTTCAGTGTAACCTGGACAGAGTAGAGGTTCCGAATTCAAGTCTCAGTTGTGACCATTGTTCTTTTTAGTTTCTGGCTTTTTTCTGTTTCATATTTGTGTTTTAGATTATTGATATTATTTAAATATTTAATAATAAAGTAGCATTAATGCTTTAAAGTTAATTCCAATGTTAATACTTATATTTATCGTTCAGTATTTTAAATTCGTTTTTAAAAAACCCCCCCGGAAGGTCACTACGAGCATATTACACTGCTACAGAAAATTATTTGTGAGAATATCTGAAACAGGAAGTTGACAAAACTTATTCATATAAGGAATGATTGCTCAAAGCGAAGTTTGGTTTCGAAACATCTTGACAGAAAGCATCAGCAATTTTTTTAATCAGATAGTTAGTTTAACATAAAATACGTGTTTGGTTTAACATCACTTTAATGTATATATTGTTAATTAGATTTAATTCATCTTGAACCTTCATCAGAATTGTTTAAATACATACTGTCCTTGTGAAGGTTTAGAATTAACTGAGACTAGTAACAATAACACAATAAAGTTGTGTTAAATAAAAAACATATATTTTAAGTGACTATGTCAAGCCACCAATTCCGCAATTTTTTTTTACTTAGTTACCTGGTACACGATTAGCAAATTAAAGCGAAGTAAACAAAAAAACTAAAAATAGCAGAACTAAATAATATTAAATTGAATTCAACTGAATTATATAAAATAAAATAAATGGAGTTCTACAAATTGAACACAAAAACTGGTTACTAATTGAAGCCTCATCACCCAAAAATGGCATTAAACGTCACTTTATAGCATCATATTACAAGCAATACTATAAACGATTTATTTGTAATTTTTCTACGGATAGTTAGAAAAAGGTCTACGCTTGTCAATGAATATTTTTAAAAACTCAAATCTTTGAAACCCTTTTGAAAACCTACTCAATATTCAGCAATACTACAAATGATTTATCTCCAAATTTTCTATGGGTAGTTAGAAAAATGTCTAAGGCTTCCGGTGAATGCATTTTTTTTTAAAACTGTAATCCTTTAAATTCAATGAAAAACATAGTAAAATATTAGTAAAAGCTGCAGTTTTTAAAACCAGCGAAGGGATTTTTAAACGTTTTGCCTAAAATTTCAGTACGCATTTCATAAAGAATTTAAAAGATTACTATTTTCAAAAATTGTATTCACATGAAACCTTAGGCATTTTCCCTAACTACCCTATAGAATTGACAAATAAATCATTTGTAGTATTGCTTGTATTAGAAAGCCAGAAAATATTTATTTTTGGGTTTTGACCCTTAAGGTTTAAGAAGGTATTTTACAATTGTACAGATTTTTTTGAACAAGACAAAGGCACCTACTTATTATGTTGTAACATAAATCACATCTCATCTTTTATGTTATTTTGTAACATAACTCATCTCATGACGGAAAAAAATACTTTTATTAAAATATATTTATTTAATTATATACGCCCTTATGGGTTTTTACATAACAGTGTAATATATAACATAAAAAAATAGTGACATAAAAATAACATAGAGTAAATGATTAGCACCCAAAAACATAAGTAAGTTAATAGAAATATTATAATGCAATAAATTAATAGAAATATTTTTGAAAGAGGTATGCTATTATAGCCTTCTTGTAACTGGATTCAGTGCAGTTGAATAGATCTACTATTTCAGCGAAAGAATTACCCACTGTATGCAATCTAAATACAAGCGAGTATCTAAATGACTCAGACCGGATATTATTGTTACATTTAAAAATAATTTTGGATCGAGTGGTTCTGTTTGGTACAGGAAAGGTAATTAAGCTAAGTAAATCAGGGCTGTCTATAATACCCAAATCCCATAATCTCATTTGGATCGGTAAAGTGATAGCTTTTTTAGTATTTATAAATATTCACGATTCCCACTCAACTGAAAATGCTTGCATTTTATAGGTTATAGCTTAGATTAGTTAAGTGAATGGATTAATGAATTGTGTTTTAATCTTTCCTCGAATCTACCATAGGCAATTGAATTATCGCACAGAATTTCAACTGAGAGGATTCGCTACTAATCTTTAAAATACCCTGAACACTAACGTCTGTGCTGCATTTAATCTGCCGCTTGTCTGTAATCCTTTAAACTGGGATCTAATGCACTTTCAGAGAAAAGAAAGGACTAGATGTAGAAGGATAGAGAAGAACAGAAGATATTAGAAAATAGGGAATAGAAGAAAATAGGGAATGGAAGAAAATGGTACAAAAGAATCAACTGGTCGTTAAACGTATATCAATCCCTATCAATAAAAGAAAATGGTTGGACGCGATCTCGGAGAAGAGTTGGAAGAGAGAAGTGTTTAGTGTAGAAAAAAGAAGTGTTTTAATGAAAAAAGTGTAGAAATAGGTTAAATGTATTTACGACTATCACGGCTGTGGGAATGCATTTTGGATCTATCCATATAAAAGTATATTATTTAACCATTGTGTACTTTCAAGTAAAAAAAAACTTTTAAATTGTGTAATATATTAGTTCTGAAAAAATTTTCTTAAATTGGTTACTAAATTACTAATTTCAAGATATATTTTGAAAAAAAATGCTTTACAGTTTTATCACGTTTTCATGACAGGGCGAGTAAAAGAAACCGTATTAAAATTTTAATTAATATTTAAACACAAAATATTTTAATTTCTTTCAGAATTATACATGATCTTTGAACTAAAAAAAAGGTTTTTTTATTGTATTAATAATTGAAATAATCTTCAACGTTAATATGAAACTGAAAAAACATAATTTTTAATCGATCTCATACTTCATTTGAAATTTATTAAAATCATTTATTTCAAATTTTTTTCCGATTTAGCTGCCATATTTGTATGATATACTACTGGTAGTTCTACCCGAGCACATGTTATATATCTAGATGGTGTCTTGAATTAACCACCTATTTTTATTTTACAGAACATTATTTTAATTAATATATTAAATTAGAACAACTTTAAAGCTTTCATGCTTATTATTTTTATATTAGTATTTTAAATAATATCAATAATTTTAAAAGTGAATGTTAAACAGAAAAAAATATAACGGCTACGATCAAGACTCGAACTCGGAACCTCTACTCTATCCAGGAGTAACGCTTCTGCCAACTCAGCCACTGAGACTTTATAAGAAACCGGAAAACAGGAACCGAAAAAGATTATCAGTGAAAAATAGTTTTTGATGCAGGCGAATTCTCTACTAACTTTATGATTATTTTTTATCACTGTCTGTATCTATGTTTTGTACTCGATAGAAAAAACGCTTCGTTTTCGGCTATGTTGTATATTGTTTAATATATACTTTATTTATTATACCGACTTTTGACACGATCCGACTCGAGTATTAAATTAACTAGACTATGCCATATCTTTTTGGTATAGATTCTTTTCAACGAATCATAGAAATGAATAATTCACAAACAGTTTAAAAAGAAGTCTTCCTGTATCCTAGCATATTTCATTTACATTGTACCTTTTTCATACAAATGTGTCTCTTAAACTATAAAATGCACCTTTCCACCAAAAGTTTACTGGTTTTCCACCCCTCATCCATCCCTTGTCTCATTTCTCCCCCTTAATTCACGTTTATTTGCTTATTTGGGTATATTATTATTTACTCTGTGATCGAAGCCTTCTAAGTATTCCCTTCATTGAATTCCCGACTGCAAATAATGAGAGTGCGTGCAACTGGAAGAATTAAATTTCATGTGTATTGGGTGTCGTTGGCGATGAGGATTAGCAGCAAACAGTTAAACAGTAAATAGTCAAACAGTAAACAGTGAAACAGTGGGTGGGAGTTGGTACCTAGACAGTAATGTGGAGTAATTGTAAATAGAGGGGAGAAATTAACAATCAACTGTGAAATATAACACTGCAATAAGGATGACCATTCTACAAACTGTCTGAAGAAGGGTCAAATAAGAACTATTGGAAACCTGGGAAGGTTTAACACGTTTTGTCGAAACATGCCGTTTTGGTTGCGTTTCAAAAAGAAGAATATTTTTTAATATCTAGGTAATACAAGAATATCCAGTTGATAATCAAAGAGAAGGATGTTGCAAGATGCTACACTCCTTGGCTCTACGACTGCGACTGATACAAGTGACTAATGATGCTAAACATCCGGTGGGAGGGGGCAAAAGAATATGAAGATGATTAATGTGATGAATCAATTTGCAGTTATCCTGAAATATAAGCAAAGTGGTTTGAATACGTCTTCTTCATTCAAGCTGTGAACAATGGATACGTTCATGACATATAACGAAATAAACAGCTAAAAACATGATACAAAAAAAAAAACAAAAATAACAAAACACATTAAATCGTAAAAATTAAAGGATACACCTAAAATGGTGCGATTATTTTTTGTAAGTATTACAATTTTGAAACTTATAATTCCTGGCAGAATTCCATTTTAATATGAATTTATGATCAAAAAATTTCTGTTACATAGTTACACTTGTTTTTTTTTCATAGAACTTGTTGTAAGGCGAAACCGGTGCGGTCAAAAATAAATACATGGAAATAAGTTTATAACGGTTAATATTGTGATTTTTATTTCATTGGCTTATTTTAGTGTCTAACGTTGAGTGGAAGGATGGTAAATTTTCATACAATGGGGTCGTTTTGGTTTTATATATTAGGGGTTTTATGTAAATACTTGTTTAAATTTTGAGTGGAAAGTAATAATCAGGTAGTTAATATCTAGAATTACTGGAAAAGAAAACAAATTGGTCCTGCACCATGCACATTTGGGTATTTATTCTGTTTTACATGATTTCTTCCTATAAGGTGGTTGTCTATCATTAATGAGTGTCACTTTTGTTGCTATTTATCGGGCTATAGGTATATTTGATAGATCGTGAAAAGAAATTTGGGGAATTTTCAGTTGATTTTATCTTTTGACGGCCTTAATTGTAGAGTGGTAAGACGCTCGACTATGAATCCTAAGGTCGCGGGTTCAAATTCGGTGTGCGCCAATAACTTTTATTTGATAAATATGTGTAATAACACAATTAATTCATAAAAATAAAAAAAAAATGAGTACATTTGCAGCACGTTCCAGAGTGGTAGATACTCTTCTGGGGCGATCCCTGGTGAAAGACCACCATTCGGAATCGAAACGTTGCTTGAAATGGCTTTAGCCGAGTTTGGTGAATAGATTTGAATAGCCAGTTACTTTTCAACCTACCTCTTCCCCATCTATTTGCCCTCTCCACTACCTTCAGCCTCACAACATACTCCGATTGGGGATCCATAGTCTCACTGCCTCTAGACGGTTGGGAGCAGTTTGGACCCTTGTGTGGTATTCACTTTAAAAAATAAAATAAAAATCTAGATTTTCCAGAATTGTACGAAAATAATTAAGATGACTAGAAAATGCATTACTAATTTAAATTAGTGAATTAATTTCAAACGTCGAAACGATTCTATAAATACAGACCGAGACTTCACTTGCAAGGAAAATTATTTTAATCATCTTGAGTCCTAATCCGCTCTAAGGAAATCTCTAATAACACTCTCGTGATTGAGTTCGCAGCAGAATCTTTCATCTTCTCGATTCATCTCGTTAATCCGTACCTTTGATCTGACGTGTTCTACTTCAACATCTATTTATGCCTTCTACATAAACTTAACTCCATTCTAATAACGGCAAAGCATCATCTAGATTCTAAAACAACCGAGAGACGTACAGGCTGTAGACTTTCGGATAAACCTCCTTTTCGCCTGCAAAGGGTACAAATGAAAATATATTATAATTTATGTATTAAAATTACAATATCGGATTATTTTATACAGAGTTATGAATAGATGTAAATAAAAGAAAATGCTTTTATCCACATTCATTTTGGAACGAAAAGTATAGAATGTGAAAAATCTTTCTTGGTTTTAAAAAATACGAGCCTAAAAGTTTTTGTTATGGAAAAACGACAAAAAAAAATTAAGTGTAAAAACATGTTTTAAAAGACATTACGTTTTTATATTACCTTAGATTGTGTTATCCTTGCCACATATAAGGAGAATTTTGAGAATAATTTTGAGTACGAAGGTAAACCCTACATGGGATTACAAAATCTTAACTGGAATAGATTAAGTTAATTAGATTTGGGCGTATTTAAGGTGAAATATCACAAATCTGCGCTCTAAAAAATAATTGCTTTTTTTATTATCATTATATGGTCGCTGGAAAGGCAAAAGGGCTGAAGCGACACTTTGGTCTAAAATGAGTTAGATATGCAGTATTGATTTGTTTTTTTTTTCATCGCATGCTCTAACTCTCGTTTGATTCTAAAGACTGTGGCCTTTTAGTCATCTAAAATATATTTTCCATTTGGGAGAAAGCTTGGCTCAAGTGACACAAGTTTGGGACATTTTTTTTAGCTTTTTGTCGCTTCAGGTAACTCAGTGGGAGCATGGAGTTACCTGAGCTCACCTATATTTTTTTTAAATCCAACCACCTACTGTAAAACGAAAAAAAGTGAAAAAGGCTCTGGTGTAAACTTCCCAAAATGCCCCTTCAGCCTTTTTGCCTTTCCAACGACGATATTATACTATTTAGCTACCCGTAATTTTTTTTTAAGTGTTAGTTGTTTCAATCCACCCTTTTAAAATATAAAATAATGTCTGCTAAAATTCACTATAGGTAGGTACTTTATTAGTTAGGTAGGTATTTGAAAAGATTATTTTTGAAATTCGATAATTTTAATTGATATCATTTCCAATTTTGAAAAGTTCATACTCGTACGGTCGTAAGTACCCACGAAGAAAATTATTTATAGTTTTAAATAATGTGACAAGAAAGAGACGCTTACGTGGTTAGGACATGTAGAGTGAATGAACGAAGAAAGGAGTGTGAAAAGAATATATGATGTGAAAATAAATGAAAGAAGAAGTCGAGAAGCCCGAAAAAGACATGCCGCGATCTAGTAAATCAAATACTTGAATCGAATCATGTGAAGAGTCAGAATAACAGAAGAGTATTATGAGACGATGCATGAATGTGTGTGAAGCAAGGAGTGTGTGCCAAGACAGAGTTGTATAGCGGTCCGTCCTTTCTGCCTACCCCTGCGGGGAAACGGCACGATCGTTGGTTTGTTAGTTAAGAATGTACAGAATTTGGGCGTTGTTGCAGTCAGTTTTGGAAACAGTTTTAGATAGGAAAGGAACAAGCTTATAATATTAAAGATTACCGTATTGTGGACACCTTTTTTTAAATTATGATATGCAAGTACCTACTCTGTGAAATCTTCAATGTAGGTACTATAAAAAAATGAAACGTCGGCTATAAAATAAAAGATGGCAGTAAAATGTTCCCGAATTTAATCTGTTCGAGTTCGAGTTGGTCTCATTTCAGGTTTCCGCAAATGGATTTCATTTCGCTTCATTCGATATAAATTTAATTTACGAAAACAATCTCAGAAGCGCATGAAAAGCTCTTCTTCAATAAATTTCTACTTCCAGTGTTCCAATGTTCCAATGGTATCGAGGTATATTACCAGTACTTATTAAGCATCACTTTGGAAAAATCTCATTTCATATACCGTCTGAAAAATAATATATTTGAATTTTGGGTGTTTAAATGTACCACTGAAAAAATGTGTTCGATATATCTTTGGGTGTATTATAAAGAGCATTTATTTATTCAACAGAGATCTCAAAAAAACAGTTGTTCACCAAATACACTAAGAGATGAATGATATAAAAATATTGTAGATACATGCATAGTGTAATAAAATAAACTAAACATTTGTTTACATCCCACATTTAGATAATATCCGAAGGAGTTATATGAGTACAAACTGAAGTAGTGTGACGCATTAAATATGATAACTAACTAACTAACCATCGCGCCGTTTCGCAGCAGGGACAGGCAGAGAGGACGGACCGCCATATAACTCTGTCTTGGCACACACTCCTTGCTTCATTTATATTCATACATCGTCTCATACATACTCTTCTGTTGTTCTGACTCTTCACATGACCCGATTCAAGTATTTGATTTACTTGATCGTGCCATGTCTTTCTCGGGCGTCCTCGACTTCTTCTTCCATTCAATTTCGCATCATATATTCTTTTCACACTCCTTTCTTCGTTCATTCGCTCTACATGCCCAAAGCATCTAAGCGTCTCTTTCTTGATCCTATTCATTACGCTCACATCAGCCTTGCATTCTTTCCCGATATCCACATTTTTAATACGATCATACATGGTTTTACCGCACATACGTCTCAAAGATCTCATTTCCACAGCATTCAGTCTACTTTCATCCTTCCTCTGCCAGTTCCATGCCTCACTGCCATACATCAGGGTTGGTATAAGCACTCCACTGTGGACTGCTAGCTTCGCTTCTTTGGACAATTTCTTATTTGCGCCAACAGCCTTCAGTCCTCCATTAATGGAGTTTCCTGCATTCACCCTTCATTCAATATCCTTATCAGCCTTTCTGTCTCTCTTAAATATGATATAATAACGCAAATAATGTGAGCAATGAAAAAAAAAAGATGAGAAATAAGAGAGGTTTACTCTTGTATACATGTTTTGAGATAATCGTTGAATTGGCGACTGTAAAAAATTATGTAAAAAATATATTTTAATTAAAAGTCACTTTTGTACGTACTTCAAGAGGTAGTGAATGAACTTAGGTATGTGCTAGTAGAAGTTCGAAGCGTTTTATTATTAGGTGTAAAACTTTGCTTGCGCCATTTTCTTGTAGATGGTTTTAGCGGTAAGTAGTGGCCGAAATAAATAATTCATAGACGTCATGCAATAAACTTGGGCTTTTCATTATCCCCATAACGTTTGTATCTTTTGTCTATGTAGCTGTTAGCAGAATCAAAGAATTTTTTACTCGAACGTTGGTGAAAATCAACGTTGTGAAAAAAGTTGTAACGGTCAATCGTCATCCCTTTTCTGTCAATTTTCAGAATCCTGAAGAATAGGTAGGAGGAGTTTTCTCACCTGATTGTATTCCAGAAAAACACCTGGCACTAATTTATCTACTGTCAGGAACGAAGAGATAATTTATAACCCGTTTTATTCATGCAATGGTTTAGTTTCAAACTGCGAATGAAACATTAAACCTGGATTCACACTAACATTCGGATCCGCTCAGTGACGATATTGTTCCGCATGAGAGCTTATTGATATGGTATGAATATCAATCAAGGAGGTATAATGCCAAGACAAAGGGTGGCAGAATATTCTTCTGCCTATCCTTGTGATATTTTACTACTTAGTTAGTTAAATAATTATTTTGATGTGTAAAAATACTTAATCGCAGATTTTTTTTTTAAAAACCATTTTTTTATCACTAAACAATGTTATTAATTATTAAAAATATTATTTAGTGATAAAAAAATGGATTTTAATAAAAAAAAAACTGCGATGAGTATTATTACACATCAAAATAATTATTTAACTAACTAAGTAGTAAAATATCACACGGGTGGGCAGAAGGATATTCTGCCACACAACTTTGTCTTGGAACATACTCTTTGATTGATATTCATGCCATATCAATAAGCTCTCATGCGGAACAATATCGTCACTGAGCGGATCCGGACGTTGGTGTGAATCCAGCTTAAAACGTCATGTGAAAACATTGTTTCTTTTCTTATTTAAATATTGCATAAGAGTCCCAACTGCTCCCAATGGAGCCAGTGAGACTAAGGTATTCCCTATTGAAGTATATTGCGAGGCTTAAGATAGTGGGGAGGGGAATAAGATGGATAAGATGAAGGTTGAAAAGTACCGAGCTATTCAGATCTGGTCATTAAACTCGGCTATTGTCATTTCAAGCAACGTTTCGATTTTGAATGGTGGTTTTTTACCAGGACGAAACTTTGAGTATCTACCACTCTTCGTTGTGTTTGTTTTAATATAAAGAATAAAAAAGGCACATTTGAAAACATACAAAATACTCAAAAATATTTTAATACTGCGCAATCAAAATAATTTATCCCACCCGAAATGTCTATCCTAAATTTAATTTATTTATTTTTAGACAATTCTTTAATTATAAAATATCTCTCTCGTAACTTCAATATCCACGCATACCAAAGTGAAAGAAGGTTGTTTTTCTTTCTTCACTCTTCGCGTCTTTTATTGAAAATTTCAAGTTAAGGAAAACATCGTTTTCCTCGCATAACGTTAATACAATATTATGAGCTACAGAAAATCTAGAAGATTCTGTGCCTGAAAAATTTTAGAAAACTACATAAAAAGTCGCATAGCGTAGATTTTTTAATGCATTATATTATTATGAGATTGCATGTATCAGCAAATAGCTGGTATCGCAATTTTGTCTAATAAATTATAATTTGGTTTTCTTTAAAGTAAAAATTCCTTTAAGATTCTATAAACACTATAAACTATATCAATTTAAACGATGGGAATTTTATTTTAACACCTTCCGCAGCGTAGCAGTCGTGATTGTTACTTTGGAATGCGGTTTAAAATTCATATTCCGTATGAAAAAATATTTCTTGTCATGTCATACAATTTGAGATTGTTTGACTACATTAGAGTAGAAAATTAAAGTAATAGTGTAGTTTTATAATAAATTACTAATAATAGTAATTTACTAGTTAGATCCGATGCTCTTGGAAAATTTGTTTGCACAGCGCGGGGGTAAACTTTGCGCCTAATGCTTTTGTTTAGACTTACGAAATTGTAAGCTCTTGTCACAGCATGATAAGTTTCTAAGAACAGGCGTCTGCCTAGTTAGAAACTTATGTTGACTGGGCCATAATGTATTCACACTTGTATCGCAGCTTTTCCTCGACACACTTATGTATATAACTTGTTAACATTGGGTTTATTTTTGTTATTTTTTTTTTTTAATCAGTTTAATTTAATCCATTGTACAAAAATATACATTTTTACTCAATACTAACAGTTGTTATAATATTAATTCAGTTTATATACTATGTTCTAGTTAATGATAAATACCTCCCTATTGAAGAAAATTCTTGTGCTTAGGGAGGGAGTATTATTTTATCTTATGTATTAAATAAATATAAGGCATTCCAAGTTCAAATTTTGTTGCTTAAAAAGTAAGTGTTAAAGTCAAATTAAATTAATTAGCATGGAAATTACTACCAAATTGCATGACACCAAATGTATTAATGTTGATCAAATATAAGACTTTCAATAATAATGATAATTATTATAATATATTTGGATAATTTAAATAGCGCCGTTGTTGTGAAAAAATCACCTTAAGGACGCTTTACAAATCTTAATTCTTAGTTTTTATAAATTACCTGGCAGGACACAATCACCATATCACAATTACTTAAAATGTAGCTAATTCTTACATATACGAGTATAATACATATAATTTATATTTTGTTAATATATATTTTTTTTTTAGGGCATGAGAGCAAATTTAAAATATAGTATATCCGAGGTATTTTTTAACTTTTCGCAGTGAGGAACAGATAATGGTGAAAATCTTCTAATGAATTTAAGGAATGAGAGTCTGAAAAGTTCTCTTGATTTGAACAGAAATTCTATTGGGCTTGTTACATCTTGATTATGGATATGATTTTCTGAAAAAATGGGTTTTGAGTTTGGTTCTGAACTCTGTTGAGTCCTTTATTACTCTCAGATCGTGTGGTGGTCCATTCCAGGCTTAATAATTACATCTTCACATTTCAGCAAACTGAATATTGCAATAAATGCAAAAAACGCAATGACGATGATGAACTGTAATGACAAAATATAAAATGCATAAGATTACCCAATAAAAACCAGTTCCTACACAAAAAAAACTCTTTGGTTGAATAATTTTTAGTAGGTATTTGTCAATATATAAGAGCAATGGGTTTTTAAACATTTGTATTATTTTTTAAGCCAATAAACCTAAAATTAACGATAAAGCTTGTAATTTGAGCATACTTATCGACCCTAAAGTTAATTAATAACTAATTTTACTAGCAAAAGATAAATATTTTTCATATTTTTTTGACTCAAAAAAAATTCAACCGGAACTTGAATTATTTGAAGAAAAGAAAAATACTTTGTAAAAAACCACGGATATAATTTTATTTTTTATGACTGGCCGGTTTCACATAGCCTAAGCATTATCAGGGTGCAAAATTAAACTAAACAAAATAAATAATAATTAGGTAAGGTATTTGTCCAGTAGTCCAATATTGGGTATTTATCCTGTAAACTCATAAAATTTATTATTATTCTTTAATCACTTTCTCCGTTGACGTTTTGTCTCTTTCAATTCATATTATCTGTCTCTTTCACTCTGTTCCGTTGTTATAATGTGGATGTTGTTCTGTTGTTTTCTCATTGTTCTGTTATTTTATTTTATATTTTGTTCTCCCTCTGTGTGTATTTCTAACAGCACACTTTGTGCTTTTTGTTTAGCTTAATTTTGTACCCTGATGACGCTCATGCTAAGCGAAACCGGTCGATCACAAAAATTAAAATAATATTCGTGGTCCTTTTTAGTTAGAAAGTTATTTTTTCATTTCCTTAAATATTTTTAACCACAGAGTGATTGCTTTCTACGAAAATTTAAATTATTTATATAAAACTTTGACTTCTGAAGCGGAAGCCTGTAGATATAATAGTATTAAATTTATCAGAAAGTCAGAAAAAGCGTGTTAGCCTTCTGATTTTGCTAATTAACTTTAGAGTTTTTTCCACAGTGTAACACTTATTGATCTGATTGGAGTACCTACCTACGCAGATACATAATATTATCAGCGAAAAATATTCAAAAAAACCAGTCTGGTGAAAGGAAAAACATCCCTCTAACTGCGGGCCTTTTAAAATCGATGACTCGGCGATTTCAAACAAATTTAATATTGGATATTGAATTTAGAGCTAAGTCGAAATCCAAACAGATATTGAGTTTGTGGGTTGTTTATTATTCGTGTTACTTGGATATAGAATACACGAGAATGGCCCTCGCGGACATGACGATAACATACCCCTTTAGTGTCACGAAAAAAAATTGATTAAAAAAATTCAAATACTGTAATTATATCTTTAACAAACATTTAATTTAGATCTTACGTAAACTGGCAACACCAGTTTTTTTTCAAATCTAAATCACATATCCTAGGATTAACTGATTATTTGTATAGATGTAGATTTTGTCAATTTATAAGCATTCCAAAAATAAACTTATATGTAGGTACCTATATTCTACATATTATATTATATGAAGATATACTATGGTCAATATTATTGCCTTTTCTTTGCCTTAACACATCTGTTTATATGTACACATACTTTCTCCATGGTCGAGTGGTAAGGCGCTTGACTACGATTCCAAAAGTCTATTTAATTAAAATTTGTCATAACACATTTAATTTATATTAAATAATGTAAAGGATTACATTAATTCCAGAGTGATAAATACTCTAAGTGTCGCCCTGGTGGAAGACCACCATTCAGAATCGAAACGTTG
The DNA here is from genome assembly GCA_022651775.1 of Drusus annulatus. Lineage (NCBI taxonomy): Eukaryota > Metazoa > Arthropoda > Insecta > Trichoptera > Limnephilidae > Drusus > Drusus annulatus. The sequence goes on from JAGWCC010000575.1 coordinate 136,824, forward strand.
CTTGATTAAAATCGCTTTAGCCGTGTTTGTGATCAGATCTAATAGCCAAGTACTTCCCAACCTTCCGCTTCCCCGTCTCCTTCCCCTCCCCACTACCTTCAGCCTCACAACATACCTCAACTGGGGATGCACTAGTCTTACTGGCAACAGACGGTTGGCAGCAGTTGGGACTCTTGTGCAGTATTTACTATTTTTTTTTTTTAATCTAGGTTTTTTACACCCTTGACTTCTAGTTAATTGTTTATGATAATAATCATGATTTTAGATAGTTTTAATTTGCATACTTATCTGTTATGTAGTATATTCGTGTTTTTTTTTTATCAGGTAAGGTTATTTATTGTAAAGCGCACTTGAAGTGAACTATCATAAAACTGCGCTATATAAATTCGCCGTTAATAAAATATTCTACGGCAAGATGGCTCAAGTATACAACCACAATAACAACTTCTGCAACATTGCGAAAAGTTGTAATTACCTACATGTATTAGCTATGTAAAACCACTAAATACGTAATGTTCATTTTACATTATGTATTTTATAAGTAAAATGGCTACGTATCTTAAACGTATTTCTAGCTACGTTTAAAGCTAATATCCAGCTTTTTAAAGCGCCCTGATAAGTGATATTTCTCAGAAATGGCGTCGTAAAAACTAGCCAAGTGTTATTATTATTATTATTACATTTCGATAACCTAGTTTCATAGTGTCACAAGTCAAAAATGGCTGTATATATTGGGTTAAGTATAATCAATAATCCAGCAATCACACGTTCTTCATTTACAAAGAGCACCGAGTCGTAATTATAAGTGTTGTGTTATCTCAACAAATTATCTACAACGTGGATATTTACAAATTTAATACAAGGATATGCAAATAAATCAGACTTCCAAAAAATAATGAAACCAATACCCAAAATAGCTTACTTTATTAAGGGATGAAATGTTATAATGCGCTGCGGGAAACCATCCTAATTATGCCAATTTAATACATTTAAAATAGCCTGTAAGAACCATTAAAAAAACATTAGTAATAATATCAAGTAGTAATAAGTTATTATGTTAATTATTAAGTCAAAAAAATATAAACTATAATTAGGTACTTTGTTAACTTTAATAAATAAAACATAACTAAAACACTCAAAAATAATAAATGAATTTTGAAGTATTCGATTTCAATGTTAGTTTTAGACTCGTTACACTCTGCAACTGGAATATGGATATCAATATCAAAAGGTTTTTGAAACGGTTGATATTAGCGTTATGACCGCTCTGAAATAACTACTTCAAAGAACTACTTCTTTTGGCAGCAGTTCCGACTTCCTTCATTGTTCATTGAACAAATACTTCAATTGAAGTTGGTAGTTCATTTTAGCGTTCTGACTGATCCGTGTGAACTATTTCATTTTGCGGCCGTTCAACTTCATTTCATTTCATTGAACAAATACTTCAACGGAAGTTAGATTACAAAGAACTACTTCAATTTGCAGAAGTTCAGCTGTGAATTTGAACTTCAAAGCCTATAAAGAAGTATTTCATTTCAAGAATTTCGAATTCAAAGTACTTCGATCTAAAGGAACGTGATTTTTGGAAGTTCTTTTCGTTTGAAAAAGCTCTACCGACTGGTACTTTTTTTATTTTGGCGAGGAACCAGTTCCAGTTCTTTCCAATTTGAAATCTCTAACGACTAGTACTTTTTTTGGCGAGGAACTTTTGTCGATTTGCTAGTACTTTTCGAAAAAATATCAAGGAACCGGTTCCAAAAAGAACTGAACAAATAACCGGATAAATTCAAATCTCTTTTTTTCGAGTTCGACATCAATTAAAGTGTTCACTGCGAAGGGTTCATTTTAAAGAATTAGCAATTCGTGTAGCATTCACAAAACATTGAAGTTTTTCCCAACGCTATTTGTTCGATCCAGAAACTGCGACAACGCCAAATGCGCTTCAGTTTTGGACAAAACGTGTTGAATTAGAGTGGACTGTAAAACGATTATACTTGGTGAATGATTCGATTGTATTTTGGATAAATAGAAAGGTAAATTTATGCCAGTTTTCTCACCTTGAGATGTTTAGCGAGAAGGCACGGACTGTCTGCTCCGGGCGATGAAAGTTGAGTGGGCGAATCTTCCAGAGACGGATGTGAAGCGAGGCGCCGTCCCTGAAGGCGCAAGCGATTGTAGGCGACTAAGGTCAAGTTGAAACGCGCCGCTCTTGACGTCCCGATCTTTGTGTTTGTTGCCGGGTGGTGGGGGTCGTTGTCGCCGGTTGTTACATACTTTACATAGCCATACAAATAATGCGCGACAACAGAACAAACTGGCGGAGGTAGGAACTGGACAAAAGGTATCAGGTTAGGACCTATCAAATTGTTGATTTTAGGATCCAACACTAGTAGATATATCAACTACCCAGATGTTTTATTTATTGGAATGTCAATTTTAACAATAAATCATCAATCTTTTCTATTAACTTCAAAATAGTTGGGACATCGATCGAGTTTGACAATTTTATTAAAAAAAACTCTTGGATTTTCCATTAACCATTACAAATTGAAAAGAATTTCAACTCTTTTTTGTGTAGATCTCCTGTAAAATTATATCTGAAGTAGACAACATATTATCATCTTAAGACCGACTCGTTTTGTATGAATGACATTATTTAGTAATAACCTTCGGGGTAAACGTGCAAGATGCTTTGATCTTCACTCAGAGCTGAACTTCACTCGATGAAAGGCCAGCACTTGAAAAGGCTTGAGCGATCCTTAGTAACCAGATCTTATGATCAGGTTCTCCAAACGCTCCTATAATCTTCTCCTTCCCATCCCTAAATTTTTTGTGAGTTTTCTACCATTTTCCACAGATCAGGTTGGGCACTTTTCAGAACAAATTAATAGAAAATAATCCTTAACTATCCACTAGCAGAGAAGTTATTTTATTTAGAATTTTTGTGAAAGACAAGAAAAATAAAAATAAAATAGTTATAATAATATTGCTTTTCTAGAGGGCAGTTTTGTGATACCTCACCTCAAGTGGGCGTTAATATAATAAACTTAAAGATAATGCTTTAATAACCCCATTTTCGGATTATATTACAGTTTAGCTACATGAATAATACATAAATGAAGCAATAGCGCAATTAAATACCACAATATAATTGTGTCTTGTGTGAGTGCATACGTAGGCACGTACGAGTGTGAAATTTTCAAATTTGGAACTGACGGCTCAGAAGATTTTTTAAAATATTTTTGGGGAGGAACTTTTGTCGATTTGCTAGTACTTTTCGATTTGAATGTAAAAATCTCCTTCGTGTAACTTTTTTGACACCAGGAACCGGTTCCAAAACTAAGTGGATAAATAACCGGTTCCTCGCCGGTCACCGGTGACTGGAACCGCAGGTACACCCAATTCTAATATCGACCACCTCTAGTCTTTTACTCATTCATATCGACGACTATAATTTTACCAATACCGTGTCATCAGTGTGCAAAACTGTATCTTTCTGAAACTAGAAATAAATAAAATTAATAGTCTTTATCTAAAGTAATCTGCCAGGTAAGTATACTCGTACTTATGTATATTATATCTATATTTAAAAAAAAATCAGAATATTTTCTTTTCTTATTTGACATAGATTATAATATGTAGTTGGTAAGATGGACTCTAGGAATTAAAATTTGCACAGCGACCTTGACGTGATTTTTCGCTTATATGACATAATTTTAAATGATCCAGTAATTATTATACCAGTTCAAGACAGTGATAAGTCCGAAAGCGACTTTGAGTTTTTACCATCATCATATTCACCCACTACGATTTATCTATTTCTATAAAGAAATATCATATATAATATTATTATGTATAAAAAAGAAATATCAATACTGCTGCTGAGATATCGCACAATTTTCTTTATGAAATTGTGTAGTTTCACTGCAGATGGCTGATCAAGAGTAAGACACAATTTTTTCTTTCTGAAAAATTGTTAATTGATGTACAGGTATTTAATGTAATCTTTTTAGTATTTTGATAAAAAAAAAAATAGTGAATTATTTATATTTTCATCCTCTTATTCAAAATTTAAAAAATGTGGATATCTCTCTATCGCTTATGTTTCTGTTTTAAAATGGTGTATCAGTATTTGTTTCAAATAAATACCGTCATTTTCTTGTATATATTTTACTTCAGTCAATAATATAATTAACGATCGGAGATATGAGCTTATTACGTACTAAATTATCAAAACTCTTTTATCATTTTATCAGCTAAGGGAGCATTGGATAACCGAGCCGTAGTAGGTCATCAGCTAACATCCCGACTAGATAAACGGGAGTCTGGATAATCCTGAAAGATTTGCCTCCACTTGTGGAGTCTGTCGTTATTCAAATCTCTCGTGCCATCCCTTACGGCAGGGAAAAAGATTTTTTAAAGCTTGTTAGAGCAGACAAAATGCTAAAAATACCTGTTACAGCGGGAAAAACGTATTTAAAAACATCTTACAGAGGCCATAAGGCGAATAAGGTATTTGTAAACCTGTTATAGTAAGCAAAAGGTTTTAAAAACACATTACATTAAAAAAGCGTATTTAAAAAACCTGTTACAGCTTGTAGACGGTTTTTAAGATTATTTTTTACAGCGGGCATGTGGTATTTAAAAACATATTAAAAATAGGCAAAGGGTTTTTAAATCATTCAACAACAGGTAAAAGGTTTTCAAATTCATGTTGCGGTGGGCAGATGGTTTTAAAAAAACCCGTTTCTGCACGTAGAAGATATTTAAAATGTGATTTAGCGGGTAAATTGTGTTTAAAGTTCACATAAAAAGCAAGTAGAAGGCATTTAAAATCGGTAACAATGGGTAGAAGATTATAAAAACCTGTTACAGCAGACAGTTATGTTACCTTATTTTAAAATTTTGGGGGCAGCCAAGATAATTTATTATGTTATCAAGGACAAGTTTGATAAAACAGGGAAATGTACTTGGACGTTTGAACGACAATACGAATAATATTAAAATACAATGTACAGGACAAAAATAGTTTCAATTTTTTTATCAACTATTGTTTCTTCTCGATTTCGACTTCTCCGAATATCTTTTTTCTAATGTCACAATATCGAATAGAGGACTTACATCTTGTCTTTTTTTTTCAACGTAATGAATATTTAAAATCTCTATAGCTAGTGATATAAATGACCTTTCGAGTTGAAATTATTTACGTTGGTCTATAAATTCCAGACAGAAAAAATAGAAGTTATCATTGAGTATTCGTTGTTTTAGAAAACAGATTAGACACAAAGAAGAAAATTGCGTCTGTTGGATCCAAAACTGTGATAAAATACCGAATGTGCTTTCAGCTTCAGATAAATTTAGAAAATAGCAGACTGAAAAAAGATAAACTATACTACTTGATAGAAGTTTCTAATCATGGATGTGGAAAGATTATTTGAAATGAAGGGAAAATGGGAAACCATTCACTCACCAATGTAGTTGAAGTGGAAGTTCTTAATTATTCTTACATACATAACAAAACACCATACTCAACATTATGTTACTTGAAGAATAACAACAAACCGACGATCAAACAAGACACCAACGAACGATACAAAACACGTTTTTTACATTTTCTTGATAACGGAAATCGAATATAGTGAAATGGTTGGATAAGGTAGGGACTGGATGAAAAACTTGAAGGTAATAACCTATCAAATTATCACTTTGGAATCCAACAGCGTCATATCTTATTTGTTTACATTTAATGGATTTTACAAAGCTCTATAGATAGCCATAGGTGATGGAAATAATAAAAAAAAACAGACGAAAAAATTCAGAGCTTAGTTTCTTAGATTACTTTTTTAATTTTTTGTTTTTAATTGTACTCAAAGCTCCCAAAAAAAAGCTTCGGATCATAAATGTTCACGCTCGCGGTATGAAAGAAATCCAAAAATTTAACTCCTTACGTTTCACGCATTCTTAGCCGCCGGCCGCGAAATAATCCAGTGATTTATGGGAATTCCTTGGAATTTTCACGTAGATTTTCAATTCCAGCGATTCCAGCGTTATAATATAGTACTATACTTTCATAAGCTTGGAGTTTTTCCACTTTATTTGGCGCGCCGGCTCCGAATAGCCGAAATAAAATATTGAAACGTGAAGAAGGATTTTTCCGCGGCGCAGTAAGGTTTTATTGCGAGAAATCTGAGAGTGCGGGTGGAGTGCCAAGGGGGTAGACGCAGAAAAACGATATTTGTTGTTGTGGATTTCTTTTCCGGACGGGGATGGTTATTTTGTGGAAATTAAGATGGAGGCAAGATACTGAATTTCGAAGTGTGGAATCTTTAAAAATAAAATAATGAGCAAATGGCAAACCTGTAGATAATATTTTCCTTTATGATTATTTTAGAGATGGGTGGAAGATGTTTTTGAATCGGTTGCTAATACTGTTTTAAACAATGTTGTTTTAGACTATACGTGACATTAAACAAAAAATCATGACTCAACTGCAGTCGAACTAGATCACTGATACTAACCTTCCATCAACTCCCGTTCTTCTTCCCTTTATTCCACTCCCATGTTCCTTCCACCTTTCTCTCTCCCCCACCAACTTTGTTAAGTTACAACAACAACAACAAAAAAACTGTATTTTTAACTATTTGTATAGTGAATACCCAACTGTTCCTCACCTTCTACAGCCAGTGAGACTATGATATCCACAATTGGGATATGTTGCGAGGGTTTAAGGTAGTAGAGAGGGGATGGAGATGGAGAAGAGGAAAATTAGGAAGTATCTGGTTATTCAGTTCTGGTCACCAAACACGGCTAAAGTCATTTCAAGCAAAGTTTCGATTCTGAATGGTGGTCTTTCACCAGGGCGATACTTAGAGTATCCACCACTCTGGAACGTGCCGCAAATATACTATATACTATTTTATATTAATTAAATGTATTATGACACAAAATAATTGGATAACATTTATTTGCGCACGTCAGATTCGATCCCGCGACCTTTGGATTCGTAGTCAAACGTTTTACTCGACTACGCAGGCCACACTTTACTTATCATTTCATTACTAATCTGCCCTTAATTTTCCCTAAAATAAATAATTGCTTTGGAACATTTTTTAAGATTCACTCAACACTGGTAGCTTTATGCCGTTTTGGGGGATGCTGTGTCGAATGTATTTTTATGAAGAGAGCGGAGTGAACCCGTTGTACGAGGGAGAAAACATAATAGCCGACAAGTCGTTATACAGGCGAGGTATTGAGTCGTAAAAGCGTTCTTATGCGGAAAATTTCCACGACGTGCGAATGCTGGGCAAACGTCAAACTTGTCTCCCGGCGGTGCACTGGTGCGGAATAAATCAATTATGCTAGTGTTTGGAAAGACTTTCAACTGAAATACCTTTCAAATAAATACAGTATTCACATCTTCCGTCATTGTTCCAAGGACTAAGTTCGTCCATCGAGAAGGAAATCTATCGATTTCTCGTACCACGTCTAACTAACTAACTAACTAATTAACCATCACGCCGTTTCCCCGCAAGAGTGAGCAGAGAGGACACACTCTGTCTTGGCACACACTCCTTGCTTCATGTTTTAATTTAATTTAATTAATTATCATTGTACAATATAAACCCAATAACAGTACAATGGAACAACAAGTAAGCAATTTCAAATTATAAATTTTTTAAATAATTAAGTTTTTTGAACTTCTGTAAATTATCTGAAAATATATCAATATATAAAGATGATGTATTTAACAGAATTATACCTCTTGTCATGCTATGCTGAGCCAAAACATCTGTCCGACCATAGGGTATTCTGAACATTGCATTGCATTCATTTACATTCATATATCGTCTCATACATACTTTTCTGTTATTTTGACTCTCCGCATGACCCGATTCAAGTATTTGATTTACTTGATCATGCCATATCTTTCTCGGTCGTCCTCGACTTCTTCTTCCATTCACTTTCGCATAATGTATTTTTTTCACACTCCTTTCTTCGTTCATTCGCTCTATTTGCCCAAACCATCTAAGTGTCCCTTTCTTGATCCTATTCATTACGCTCACAGCGCCCTTGAGGTGATTTTTCACAAAAACGGCGCTATACAAATCGTCCAAATATTATTATTATTATCAGCCTTGCATTCTTTCCGGATATCCACATTTTTAATACGGTCATACATGGTTTTACCGCACATACGTCTCACAGATCTCATTTCCACAGCATTCAGCCTACTTTCATCCTTCCTCTGCCAGTTCCATGCCTCACTACCATACATCAGGGTTGGTATAAGCACTCCATTGTCGACTGGTAGCTTCGCTTCTTTAGACAATTTCTTATTTTTGCCAACAGCGTTCAGTACTCCATTAAAGGAGTTTCCTGCATTCACCCTTCTTTCAATATCCTTAGCAGCATTTCCGTCATTCAGTTTCACTTCCTGCAGCGGAAGGACGTCACGTCGCTAGTGCAAATTCTATTTATTGTTTATCATTAATATATTTATTCTAGATCTCAGGGAGGTTGGTGCAATCCCATAAGTTCCATCTACCATAATACATAGAAATATAATAAATAAATAAATAAAACATGATAATATAGTGATAAATAATAATAATAAAGAAATAAAATTAAAACTATGATTCGTTTCAAGTAGCGTTGGGAAAAACTTCAAAGTTTTGGGAACGCTTCAGGAACTGCTAGTTCTTTAAAATGAACCTTTCACGGTGAACGGGTGAACACTTCAATTGAACCGCTGAAATTCTCTAAGCGTTAGCCCACGCTTTATATGAACCCGTTAGAAGCGACCGTAAGCGGGTTGCGAACTATACTAACGCTATCTAGGAGGGAAAAGTAAAAGTATAACAATTATTATTAATAAATAATTTTATTATTGTTTTAAAAGTTTTTAAAAAATGGACAGTTATTATTAAAAAAAAAAATTAAAAATTATATTATGATCAAAACAACACTCGAAAATACTAGTGTCCCACGCCAGACAAAACAAGCAAAGAATTCAAAGTTTGTAATTCTTTTCTAAAATTAAAAAGCCATTGTCACCAAAAAATATCACAACAATAGTCCCGTATAAAATCACAAGCAAATAAAACCCACCAAAACACGTCGAACTGTGGATGGTGCGAACAAAAAAAGAACTAAAATGAAAGTTTTCGAAGTGAACTAAAATTGAACTAGGGATGGTACGATACTTCAATCGTGCGAACGAAACAACGAAGAACTAAAATTGAAGTTCGAAGTAAACCACTAAGAGCATAGATCATAGCAGAACTACAATGGAACTACCAACTTCAATTGAAGTATTTGTTCAATGAACAATGAAGGAAGTTGGAACTGCCACCAAATGAATTAGTTCTTTGAAGTAGTTCTTACGGAGCGGTCACAACGCTAGTTTCAAGACATCATAAAATGACTCCATTGTTTATAAACGGGGTCCTGTAAGAAGTCCAGTACTACCATCACAATAGTGTTTTTGCTCGTGCTTATTCTTATTCGGTAGAGTCAAAGAATTAAAATTTCTATAAAATCGCTAATTCAAGATTTCTCCTTAAAATTCATGGTCTCATCCACCACTGTCGGCATTATCTTTGCTTCTTTTTTGTCAATTCTTCAATCAAATAATCGCAAATCGAACGAATTCCGAGCCGCACGACTTTATTGGACGACATCGTAATGGAAAATAACGGAGGTGCGTTCATTTCTGTTTCATTCTGTCTGTGCCGTGTGAACATGGAATGAAACAAAAATGAAAGGTCACTCGAGTGCACGTTCTCCCAAGTGAGTCGTCTGATTTCGCCTTAATGAATCGTCGGCTTGACGTTTCACTTAAATTTAATGACAGTAGATATTCGATTACAATACATTAAGTATTCGCGTATTTACTTGCAGATGTATTCATGGCAGGTGTGTATTTGATAATGTATTAACCATTTTTATCTCTTTTTTCTAGGTTCCCAGATTTAACGGATCATCGTTCCTTCGCTACCATGGCCTTGGAGAGACAGCCTTATCCTGGTTGGAGCTACAGGTAAAAATACCATATTATTATCCTCACCACATATTTCATTCATATTCTAAAATAATCGCGATGACATTCGTAAGTGGTCAATAGACTCATTGCTTTGACCGCCTTAAAGTTAAAACGGCTTCTTCGAGTCAAACACTTATTTACTGAAGCTTATGCCCATATTCTAACACATTTCACTTAACTGCACACAATTTGGTTCATCATGAAATTGTATGCACTTTTTATTATTTCTAATTTTGTAACTGTTAATTCATGGTGGAATTCCATTTTAATGATTAAATAAACAAATTTATAACTTTACTCCACTTTTTATTTTTTGACTGGACCGGTTTCAGCCTATAACGGCCATCTTCAGACTAGTACAGGTTGTTCTTATTCTATGGCTTATATACTATTTTGGGATTTAGTATTTAAGCCATAGAATAAGAAGAACCTGTACTAGTCTGAAGATGGCCGTTATAGGCTGAAACCGGTTCAGTCAAAAAATAAAAAGTGGAATAAAGTTATAAATTTGTTTTTATTTAATCATTAAATTGTATGCATTTTGGCAATAAAATACTCTGATCAAACTCATCCTAAGAAGAAAATCCGTCAATTTTTTGAGCATTGAATTATTCTGATCGTATGAAAAGATACAGAAACGATTTTCTCCGTGAAATTTCAAGCCAATATATCGTCGCTGGAAAGACAAAAGGGCTTAAACGACACTTTGGTAAAAAATGAGTTAAGCATGCGGTTTTGATCAGTTTTTTTTGACATCGAATGCAATGCTCTGACTGTCGTTTGATTCTGAAGACTTTTGTGGCCCTTCAGCCATTCAAAATTAATTTACCATTTGGTAGAAGGCTTGTCTCAAGCGACACAAGTTTGGGACTTTTCGCTTTTTGTCGCTTCAGGTAACTCAGTGAGAGCATTGAATTACCTGAGTAAACTTTTTTAAAAAATCCAACAGCTTACCGAAGACGTATGAATTTTTATTGTAAAACAAAAACCACTTTAAGGTGCTCCGGTGTAAATTTTCGAAAATGGTGCTTCAGCACTTTTATCTTTCCAGCGACGATATGTTCTTGTTGTATTTTTTGTAAGTACCAAAAACAATTTCTCGGTATTTATTCTTCTTTATTTGGGAGAAGAGAGGTGTTTTGAGATCATCACGGGATGCTGGCGCCGAGAGTCCCTTGCAATTAATTTAATTAACTTCTAGGGTGCCGGAGGTGCTAACAGTCACAAAGAATTCATCACTATCTTTTCAGGAAGTTTTATCCTTTAAAACCTGTTGTTCGCATATTTAAATGAATCATAATCGCTTATCAACAAAATAATCAAACAATAGAGATATTTTGTATTGAGTTAAGTTTGGCACAAGTCGAGAAATAAATATTTGAAGTTTGCTTAGGTCTATGCTGTAAAAAAAAATCTATTTCCGAAGTGACATTACTATTCGTGCTTACAAAAAAAATCTCTTGTTATTTTATTTCATTTGGAAGGAAATATATTCAGCCACACGAAAATACAATAAAACGACAAAAATGTTCACATTTCTTAGTCAAACTTTTTTTAGTGACATGAGGGAGAAAAAAACTGATTCTCCGAAGTACTCGTAGCTATTCCAGAAAAGACACTCATTCCATTAACATACAATTTGAAAAAATACATAAGCACATTATCTGAGAAGCTAGCACAATTGACAAAAACATCATTTTGTCAAACACAAGTGAGTTATTACGAAATTTCAGTCGGCGAAGTACGACAACATTTGTAACTTGAAGAAATCCGGCATTCCACAGGGTTAATCCATTATTGCTGTTAAATCAGATCTGTTTTCGCCACACAAGCAATCTATAATTAATCAATGAGTCGTACTTATAGCAAATTTATTTCTGCTAGCAAAACTGTAAAAGAGTGAGCCAAAATATTTTTTGTGAATTATTTCCGTTGCTTTAATGTGGTTGCCTCTTGATGTTTCATTTGAGCAAGGAAATATGATTTCGTCTGAAGAATGTAGCTCTGAATAGTTTGGTCTGTTGTATTTAAAATTTTTATAGTTTTTCAAACCTTATAATACACTTTCTACAGATATAAAAAAATGCTAAAGGGCCAAAGCGTTTTTCATTTTAGTTTTTGAACTTCGGTTATAAATTTTAAAATGTTTTCCGATCTGACTTTGAAGAAATAAATAAGTCACGTTGCATAATAAAATAATACGAAAATTAGAAGAAAACTATTTCTTACAAAATAGAATGGAAATCCGGCAGTTCAAAACATTTTATATTTTAAGCAAATAAAAAAACTGAACTTTTGATTGGTTGATTTTCCTTGATACTTATTTCGCTGCCTTATGAAAAACATTTATATTTGATACCATTTGTCTTTAAGCTTTTAAAAAGCGGTGTACACGGGATAACTAACTAACCATCACGCCGTTTCTCCCCAGGGGTAGGCAGAGAGGACGGACCGCCATATAACTCTGTCTTGGCACACACTCCTTGCTTCATTCACATTCATACATAGTATCATACATACTCTTCTGTTATTCTGACTCTTCACATGACCCGATTCAAGTGTTTGATTTACTTGATCGTGCCATGTCTTTTTCAGGCGTCCTCGACTCCTTCTTCCATTTACTTTCGCATCATATATTATTTTCACACTCCTTTCTTCGTTCATTCGCTCTACATGCCCAAACCATCTAAGCGTCCCTTTCTTGATCCTATTCATTACGCTCACATCAGCCTTGCATTCTTTCCGGATATCCACATTTTTAATACGGTCATACATGGTTTTACCGCACATACGTCTCAAGGATCTCATTTCCACAGAATTCAATCTACTTTTATCCTTCCTCTGCCAGTTCCATACCTCACTGCCATACATCAGGGTTGGTATAAGCACTCCATTGTGGACTGTTAGCTTCGCTTCTTTGGACAATTTCTTATTTGAATATCTTTATCAAATCAATAAATTCAAAATAGCTTGTAAGATCCATTTGCAATACATTAGTAATATCAAAAATATATAGGTTTTTATTATTAAGTCAAAAAGAATACGAATTGTAATTAGATACTTTGCAAACTTTAATAAATATAAAATAAATAAAACTAAAAAACTTGTTTTGTAATGATTTTTTTAAGAATTTTTTTTTGATTTTTCATTGAAATTTAATTAAAAATATTAATTTAATGCAAAAAAGATTCCAAATCTAAAGAATGCATAACAAAAAATGATGCATTCTTAAAATTACTCGTAAACAAGAAATTATTATCAAACAATATCTTCTTCAGCTTGTCGGCCGAGTATTTTCCACAACAACAATAAATTAATACTTAATGCTTAATCCCCGCTAAAACGTGAGTCGGTAAAGTGTGGGCATTAAATTTAATGCAGTCACATTACACCATGGCGCTACGGAACCGGCCGACTAATGCTTCGGGTCCGAAAGCCTCCCCTCATTTCCTAAATCTGTCATGTTTATAATGAACATTTTTTAACTCGTCCGCCATTATTCTACGCTTCCCTCTTTTGTCAGGGGTGAATTTATTCGCACTCTGAACGCATCCGAAAGATAAACCGACAGAAGTGTGTTGTGGGCTTGGAGTAACGATATAAGGAGGTATGGCTAATATTTTAACCCAACCAACTTTCTCCGGGTTTTTACCCTGTATACCATGAGAGAGAAAGAGACAAGAAATGTCGCCACATAATATCGTAGCACTTTTAAGTATGCAATGATGTTTTCCGTCCGCGCTTTAAATACTTGCGGTGGTAATACAAATAAATCAAGCATGATGGTGATATGTGCTATGCGTGAATGTTCAAATAAGACTAAACGAAGATTATAAAACATCACTTTTCAGAGGTATTTCAACAGTTTTAAATATTTATGACCAAACCATAGAATTTTCAAATTTTCAATGATATTAAGACATAAAATCAAAAAAAGCTTCCATCATTATTTAGGCAAACTTTCTGTCATTAGTGTTTGTGTGATATTCTGACTTTATAAATCATTTCAATGGTGTATTGATATTGTTTTGTTTAATTTGTTCAAAAATGTTTATTAAAAATGTTCGAATTCCATGTGAGCGGTAACTAATAGGCTATCCAGCATCCTTTGATATATCTTTGTCTCTTTCTATCGAATCAGTATAAAGCCAACAATCTTGACTACACTGTTTCGCAAAGGTACCTTTCCATGTCCTCGAAGGTTGTGGGCATGTTTCCTGTGCCAGTAAGTGAGTAATTTAGATTTTTTTTTCTTACATCCGGTGAAATCGACCAATGATAAACAATTTAATTAATTTTATTGTGAATATCGCCCAAGAACCCCAACTGCCCGAAGCCAGTGAAATTAAGGCATCTCCTATTGGGATATGTTGTCAGGCTGAAAGGTGTGGGGAGGGGAAGGAGATAGGGAAGAGAAATGTTGAGATGTACCCTGCTATTCAGATCTAATCACCAAACACGGCTAAAGCCATTTAAAGAAGCTTGTAGATTCTGAATAGTGGTTTTTAGGGAGGTACTCAAAGTATCTTCCACGGATGATCCTAAAGGCATATGTAAATCATTACTAAGTGATTCACTGACTTCCTCAGGTAAACCGTATGTTGCTGTGTGGAATGTGCTGAGTCAGCGGTAGCTGGCCGCCGGCTGCCGCCCTCAGCGTTCTTTTTTTTTTAATCTTCTTCTTCCTACGCCCTTTTACGAGATTCCATTAGGATTATGAGTTATGCACAGTGTACAAAGAAATAAATCCAACCTAACTATTAGAAAAATAATATTGTTAGAAGTGGTAGATACTCTAAGTATCGCCCTGGTGATAGACCACCATTCAGAATCGAAACGTTGCTTGAAATGGCGTTAGCCGTGTTTGGTGACCGGATCTGAATAGCCAGGTACTTCCCAACCTTCATCTTTCCCATCTCCTTCCCCTCCCCACTACCTTCAGACTCACAACATACCCTATTTGGGGATGCCATAGTCTCACTGGCTGTAGACGGTTGGGAGCAGTTGAGACTCTTGTGCGGTATTCATATAAAAAAAACAACAACAAGCTTAAGAGTAGGGTACTTAGATAATAAGTATCGCCCTGGCAAAAATCCCACCATTCAGAATCGAAGAGGTGCTTGAAATGGCTTTAGTTGTGTTTGGTTACCAGATCAGAATAAACAGGTACTTACTGACCTTCCTCGTTAATAAAATATGGTTCATGATTAATGTCATTTCTTTTTACATTTAAAACATCATTTACAGCGAGTATGCCCCCCGAATGGTAAAGTCCTCCCCTGCTTGTTTTGACAGAATTGTTTATTTTTCGCCTGGGCATTTTTTTATTCTGTATTTATACGAGTAGAATGTTACTTTTTGCTGTTTAATTTTGAGGGGATAAAATATCGTTATGTTTTGATGTTTTTTTTTGGGAGGGTTGTAAAAAATTACAACAGGTTGTTTCCTCGCGTCCATTTATAAACGTGGATGGCCCGTCACTCAAATGTTCCAGTTTTTTAGAAAGAATTCATTGTAAAGGAATATGAAAAAAAAATACTATTTTTACTCGTTGTTGGATAGGGGAAATGTTATTGTTAATTAGTTTGAAAGTTGATGAATGGATATTGATAATAAATATTGCGAGTGCGTATTTTATTACATTGGTGAACTCCGTGGCAAAGCGATAAGCTCCTTGGTTGGCAAGAATATTACATATTAAACAAAATCTATATTGTATGAAATTTAATATCACGGGATGTTACTTGACCAAGTATTGACAATTTAATCCTTTATTCAACAATTAGTTCTTACCCGTGTAAAATCACAGGATGTTACTTGACTTGTTATGAAAAAATATTAGTTGTTTTACATAATTCACCCATTTCAAATGTAGAATAACGTCTGCTAAAATAAATTTTAGGTGCGTAGGGATTTAAAAAGATTAATTTAAAAGTTTCACTCTCGTACGGACGAACGTCCTCACAAAGGAAATTATTTATAAATGAAAATAATTTTTTTTATAAGACAACATATTTTATTTGTATTTTATGCCCGATCGGTTTCGCTTAGCCTAAGCATCATCAGGGTACAAAATTAAACTAAACAAAAAATACATAGTGTGTTGTTATATATACTCGTACGTACAGAGAACACAATATAAAATAAAATGAGAGAATTTTTTTTTTTTTAATAGTTAATATTGATTGATTGCAATGTTTTCTACTTGATACGCTTGAGCCGTATTGTATATGCTCTGAGCCCGGAGTTTTCGGGTTCGAAACGTAGCGTAAGCAAATATTGTTAATACACTTCAATAATTTTATTTCACATATAATTTGAAATAAGATATTTCAAAATTCCCTCGCTCTGTTGAGGAATTAATTTTCTCATCGAAACATTGCTTGAAATGGCTTTAGCTCTTTTTAGCCATCCTCTTCTCCTTCACCTTCCTCACTTACCCCAGTCTCACGATATTAACCAAATGGGAATGACATAATTCTACCTGGCTCAAGGCAGTCCCATATAAAATAAAATACATAAAAAAATATTAGCGACTTATCGTCACATACTCGAAGTAGTAGATTTCAATATAGAAATTATGACATACGAGGCCTGTTCAAAAGAAAAGGTGAATTTTGAATTTTCGCGGGCTGTGTATATTCGATTATCGATTTTTTTGTTATGTTGGTACACATATGGTTATCATATGTTAGCATCATTAGCCATTTTGGATTAGTGGTTTGTTTTTGACAACTGGAAAGGTTAGTCACGTTTTTGTGTTGTCTTCGATTTTTTACTTTTGAAAAATATGGATCAAAGAATATGTATTAAATTTTGCGTTAAAAATGGAATAAAGTGCTCCAACGCACTTAAATTGTTAACTGTGGCGTTCGGCGAGTCTACTTTGTCTCAAAAAAGTGTTTATAAGTGGTACAAGCGCTTTACAGAAGACCGAGAAGATGTTAATGACGATGAGCGTCCTGGAGTTGTGGAAAAACAAATCATGGATTTTATTCTTTGATCCATTTTTTTCATAAATAAAAAATCGAAGAACACACGAAAACGTAACTAACCTTTCCAGTTGTCAAAAACAAACCACTAATCCAAAATGGCTGATAATGCTAACATATGATTAACATATGTGTACCAACATAACAAAAAATCGATAATCGAAAGTACACAGCCCTCGAAAATTGAAAATTCACCTTTTCTTTTGAACAGGCCATGTACATAATTATATAGCTGAAAATCCGTATGTCAAGTATGTAAAAACTCTCGAAAAATGCGCTCTAGCATCATAATATTTGCACAGTTTAAAAAATAAGGATATATTAAAATAAGGTAAACGCTACATTTTTGTATGCTTTTGTCATTTTCACCATGAGTTGTGGAGCTTATAAAAATCAATAAATTGTCGAAAAATATCACAAGTCACCATTTTGTTATAAAAACGAAAAAAAAATCTAAAAAGGTTTTTAAAAGTCGGGCGCAAACTTCTAGTTTTGTATAAATATTATTTTTTGCGTTTAATAAGTGTACAGCCGCAATACACATAGCTAAACAGATATGATTTTTGCAGAAAATTGGCGTACGTCTCGAAATTTCTTTTACTTCTAGCGTAAACAGAACTTTTAAGATGAAAGATACACGAGTATATAACATGGAATGATTTCTTGATATTTAAGATTATTTTTCAGCCAGAAAAATATTACATGTAACGAAGCATACCATAATAATAAAGCATTCCTTATTTTATCACAAAACTAAAATAATTCCTTGAACGGATAAACCAATATTTTAACCTGGAAAAAAAAATGTCTATTCTTATACTTAAGGCCGGTGCCAATAACAGATTTTGTTGTTTAGCTCTCGAAAATGTGCTTTATTTGAAAATGTTTGTTCTCCATAGACAGCACTGAAAACTGGCGCCAACAATAGACTATTGATGTATAACCCTCAGAAATGTTATTTATTCGAATATTTTTTTCTCCATAGATAACGCTGAAGGCTGGCGCCAACAATGGACTAGTGATGTACAACTCTCACCGAGTGGATGGCGTGGGGGACTACTTTGCGCTGTACCTGAAAAATGGGCATGTAGAATTCTCGTTTGATCTTGGAACTGGACAAGCTGTTATAAGGTAAAGTAGCATTGGATTTAGTCGTTTTAATAGGTACTCAACTTTGTCTGAATAGACAGAAACCTTCCAACCGTCCTGTTTATATTTTCCTCTTCTTTTTATTCTCTCTACCAATTCCTTCAGCCTCAGAACAAATTCTAAATAGGGATACCATTTTTTTTTCTAGAAATAATTGTGTTTAGGGAAAAGTTATAAATATCTGTTTCTACTCTCTACCCTTTATTTCTTCTGTTCCCAATTTCCCTTCTCTTCCGCTCCCCTTTTCGCATTTCCTTCCCGTATTGTCATTCAACCAAATAAATATCGATATTGTAAAGTTTACCTTACTAAAAACTACTTCGAAAATCTCCATAAAAAAACATGTTTTATTCCACATTCTATTACAACTGTGTTACTGTCCTAAATCTTTAATTTGATTTACTATTTTCAAAATACAAATAAAATGTAGAATTTTTATATTACAATATCATTCCGAAGCGTAGAAAAATATAAAGTTTGATGTATCATACATTTTTAGAAGCAATAAACCACGAATTATAATCCAGAGTTTTTTTCTAAGCATAACTTTATTAAAAGGGGAGTAAGAGTCTGAACCCGATGTGAGTAACAAACTTGATCCGACCGACTGTTAGTCGAGCCGTTCTACCTACCTGGCTATCGTTCACCTATTATTATCTTTCTCATTGGTTGTTAAAACATTTTCATTAATTTCTAGGAGTTTGAAAAAGGTTGTTTTTCAGAAAATTTTGTTGGTCGGGGCGTAACGTCACGAGATTCTAAGATTTATATTTTTTCATATAAACTGTCAGTACTAAATTTTGTATGGAATAGGAAAATACACGTGTTTTTGTTTTTAAAGTTTAATCGCGTTTATTTTAAGAAACATTGTAAAATGCCAGCTTCTAGTAATTATTGTTATTGTATTGTTTCAATGTGTAAACATACAACCATAACTACACCTAATAAAAAAAAATTCCGCGTTCCAAAAGATGCATTACTACGGAAAAAAATAATGTTACGCCATGAAACGATGCGATTAGAAAAATATATTTTTATCATCTAAAACTACAACATTTTGCTGTCCATTTTACATTACACATACGTCTCAAGGATTTCATTTTCACACATTCAGTCTACTTTCATCCTTCCTCAGTCAGTTCCATGTCTCACTGCCATACATAAGGGTTGGTATAAGCACTCCATTGTGGACTGCTGGCTTCGTTTATTCGAACAATTTCTTATTTGCGCCAACTGCGTTCAGTCCTCCATTAATGGAGTTTCCTGCATTCACCCTTCTTTAAATATCCTTATCAGCCTTTCCGTCTTTCGTAAACATACTTCCTAAATACACAAACTCACCCACTTGCTCCAAATATTCATCATTCACAACTATATTGCACACTGTTCTCGTACTCTCTCTTTCAAACACCATGATTTTGGACTTACCTACATTCGTCATCATACTTGGTTCATCCTAGACACGAGAAACTGTAGATCTTCCATACTGTCAGCAATCAGCACCGCATCGTTCGCATACAATAGATACATGCATAGTGTCAATGACGTTACATATATAGACACGTTATAGCCTTAGAATATTAACACAAAATGTGGCAAGCAAAACACACACGTTACCAGTAAATTCATCATTCAAATATCGGTCACGTATGACAACGATAGACATTCATAGAATATATGTGTATGAACGAAACAGATCCGAAGTTCGGACCGCGTTCCATACTTGCTTGAAACAACCTCAAGCGACGCGTGACCGTTTAGTACTAAATCGGCTTAAACACCGATCACACCAACTATCGTGATTGTTGCTTGCCACTTTGAGAGCGCTACAACGTGTATATAAATATATATATATATATGTAATCGGAGGTCATTGGAGGTATATCTTTAAAATAACTATTTATTAATTTTATATATAATTGTAAGTAATTAAACTTATATATTCAAAATCAGCGTTTGTTGACCTATATGCATATATTTTTCACTGATGTTTGTTATTGTCTTATGCCTGTCTATTTATTCTTGATTATCTCACTGATATCTAAAACATTTTTCAAATGAATTCTAGGAGTCCCAAGAAGATCGAACTCCTTGAATGGTACACCGTCAACGTATCCCGCACCGGTCGTCTCGCGATCCTTACAATCATCTCCCACTCCCTGGCTCCAGAGAACGACCTGGATGAGTTCTCCATCTCGCAGACCTCCCAAGGCCTGACCCCAGGGGCCTTCACACAGCTGAGTCTGTCACAAAACTTGTATCTCGGGGGGCTACCGCAGTACAGGGCTGTGCATAAGAGAATCGGGATCAATGAGTCGTTTACAGGATGCATTCAAAAGGTGAGAAAATTGATTTAAGGCAGAAAACTTGGTGCGGGTCTCACAACCTGATTGATGATCTAATGATCTCTTGGGGCTTCACAAAACTGTCTCTGTCGCAGAACCTGTAAAAATCTGTGTGCTAAAGTAATACAAACTCTCGAATAGTGAGCTGTGGCATTTTCGAATTGAAATGTAATTTTCATCATGAGTTATGATTTTTTTAAAGATACATTTAACTTTCAAGTAAGACGAAGCTTGTTCCACATTTTTTTTTAATGTTTAGTTAGAAAAATACCTATCCCCAGATTAGAAGCATATTCAAAGTTCATACTAAATATTATGGATAGATTTACAATTTTTTTGTAATATAAACTTGGAAAATTCAAGTAATTTGTAAGGAATAAAAAATGAAGAACATTGATATTTTAATATAATTTGTTTCTTTAATTGACCGGTTAGGGGCTGAGTAGACAAACGCGTTAGATTCCTATTTGGGCGTCGTATTCAATTCCTCTGCTAGCTAAGTCCTACATCATTGCATAAGCAACATCTTCCGCTTATTATGGTGGTAGTAGGAGTTTTAAAAATATTGTGGGGTTATTCGTAAACTGGAAACGTTTGTCTTTCTTTAAAACGAAAACAAAAAAATTGAACATGCAATGTCATCCTGGAATGCAATTAAGTGTATTAACATTTTAAATATATGCATCCGGGGAAATGCCATCTTAGTTTAGGAACCCTTGAGACGATACGTATTGTTATGGTTTGTTAGTTATTAAAGTATTTTTAATCAATGTTCTCATACCTAGGTGGTGATCAACGACCACGAGGTGTCCATAGTGTCATCAGCCCTGGGTGGCGTCAACATTGATGGGTGTCCCCACGCCTGTGTTCCTGGCGCTTGTGGAGATGCCTCTTGCAGGCCGAGACTGCATCATTATACATGCGTCTGCAGTCCAGGGTAAGCCATGATTCTGCCGCTGAGAGCTCCGTTGTAACCTATCCCTCATCCTCACAAACAAGTAATATAAAGAGATGTTACAACGGAGCTATGCTTATATACCCCTACGTTTTTAGCCTACTTTAAAAGGGTTAAATAAAAAAATTGGTTTTATTCATTTTTGTTTTTACAAAAGGAACTTTTGTGTTCATATCTAATCTGTTGAGGTGACCATAACAATTTGGTAATGTTCTGGCGATAGAGCACATAGATGCGATGTTTATGTCATATTGTTTATACCAATGTTGCTAATGGTATATTTGACGGCCTCCATGGTCGAGTAGTAAGACGCTCGACTACGAATCCAAAGATCGCGGGTTCAAACCCGGCGTACGCCAATAACTTTTATTTAATCAATATTTGTCATAACACATTTAATTCATATAAAAATAATAAAAAAGTATATTTACGGCACGTTCCAGAGTGGTAGATACTCTAAGTATCGCCTTGGTGAAATACCAGCATTCAGAATCGAAACGTTGCTTGAAATGGCTTTAGCCGTGTTTGGTGACCAGATCTGAATAGCCAGGTACTTCCCAACCTTCCTCTTCCCAATCTCCTTCCCCTCCACACTACCTTCAGCCTCACAACATACCCTATTTGGGGATGCTATAGTCTCACTGGCTCTAGCCGGTTGGGAGCAGTTGAGACTCTTGTGCGGTATTCATATAAAAAATAAAAAATAAATTCTATTGATTTTTCTCACTATGACCGTGTTAAGAAATCATCAATCTGAATCGAAAAGTGACTTGATATGGCTTTAGTTAAATTTACTGACCAGGTCTGAATAGCCAAGTAATTCCCAACCTCCCTCTTCCCATTCTCTTTCCCCTTCATTCCATTTCCATCAGCTTCAATTTTCAATGGTGTTACCTTAGCCCCACAGGTATCAGGACTTTTTTTTTAAATAACACTAGTATCTTGAATCCTTCACTATCTTTGACAGAAAATATAATGACACGTGAATTTGAATAGTACAAAGCTCTAAGAAAATCAGATTCAATAACAGTTTTACCGTATAAACAAATGTAACAACAATGTTTAATGTTTCAGAATTAAGAGTGAGAAATGCACCATCTTCCTGAACGAGACATCGGAACACACAAACTTTTCTTCTAACCGTTCCTACCCTCGTGGACAATTAAAAAAAATGCACTACGTTCCTTACAAACTAACCAACTCCTCAATACACAAAACCATTGTACCTAAAAAGGGACCAAAACCTTATCTATTCGAACAATTCCGCGACGAAAGCAAAGAAGACGAAGATTTCGAATATGTCACTCAAGAATCTACAATTACAATTGAAACTGACAACGCTGACATTGTTCAGACAGAATGGATTCTAAGCGATACTAAACATGGTAACGAAAACAAGGAACAAACTGTTCCAAAAAGCTTCAAGAGTGAGTTGGTTATTGGCAGCATCACTTCTGAGGAGTATAGTAAGATTGTTGATGACAATGAACAGCTTTGGAAAAGAACCGATCTAAGAAAAACTAAGAATATGGATGCTGATCATACTACCGATACACCAAAGTTCACAGGATATGAAAGTTTTATCAAGATCATGGACCCACTTATTTTGAAAAGGTAACATTCTTTATATTTCATTATTAACCCATACGCCGCTATGTGCTCATATGTGTGTCCGAATCAACTATACTCTCAGCGATATACGCAAATACATGTGCGTTCATTTTCATAGGATATCATCGATCACGGTGAAAAATTTAAATACAAGTTGATGTATTCTTCATTGACTGTGCTAAAGATATCGCTGTATTATGGTAGACGACTTAAAAATCATTTCCTCAAGAAAATTGCTTAATCGTCCCGCCTTTGTGGTGTGACATTTTATTTGATAAACACTAATTTGGTAAATCTCAAATCTTAATTCTGACTAAAGCTCTAAACTATATAAATCAGCTTATAAACCATCATAAATACATGTTTTGCTCTTATATACAATTATAATATCTAGGTTCATGTGAACTAATAGTTTTTAAAAAAATCCTTAAATATGTTTTTTTTTTTAAATACATGTATATAATATAACACCATGTCTGTCTTTACTTTTTCATTTTACAAATCCATCCAAATTCAATGATGTTTTATTTTCAGGCTTAGCAGTCACGCTGTGGATATCAACATTAGATTCCGTAGCCAGGGATCTGAAGGGCTATTACTTTGGCTGGGCAAGGATGGCATGGCTCCAGGAGAAACATTTATGGCACTCGGGGTTGAAGATGGCCTTCTTACATTTAGGTAAGCACTTGCAAGTCCAGTTTAAAAAATTATCCAAACAAAACACTTGTAATTATGGCAGAAAACAGAAAAATATTGGGAGGAAAATTACAACTACTTGGCTTGACAGTTCACTTTTTAGGCGGGAAATTATAGAACAAAGGAATTCCTGCACTTTCATTGGTCGAAAAAGATACAACCACTATTGACACTAAAATCACCTTTTTGAAAGTTTATCAATAGTTTTACTTTTGTTTTTGTGGTGAAATATAAGGATTTAACCGCTTTTGAGTGAAAACAAGAATCCACTTTTTGATAGAGCAAAGACGATGAAACATTATTTTGGTTTGATAACATTTAAATCTAAGGTACAGAAAGGTTTATGTGACAATGGTAATGCTTTAAAAACATTAAAAACCCTTATAATTTTTATTCCAGGTACGATGCGGGCAATGGAGAGGTTATCATTAGAGCTAATCAAACCAGAGTGGATGATGGATTATGGCACAGAGCAAGAGCAGTCAGGTAAAGAAAATAGCCATCCATTTAAAATATATAAATATACATAAATATTTTATATATATTTTTTAAAAAGAATATATATATATATATATATATTATTGTGTATCTTCACTATTAATACAGAGTCCAATGTCCAAAGAGAGTATAATGTCCTCATAGGAAGGATGAAGATTACCGTAAAGGCCTTTGTAATTTATCAGAATGCTGTGCTTAAGGTCCTATAAGATGAAATGGTAGTTACTTTTTTGTGGAGAGAGCTAAGATCGAAAACACTTTATTATTTTTTGTACTTTCTACAGAATTGAATGCAACAATTTTACTAATAAACTTTAAATGAGTAAGTGTGATGTTTTATATTTTCCAGGAAAGGCCAATCAGGTGTCTTAGAGATCGATGGTCTCGGCGCAGTTGGAAAAGCATCTCCCGGGCGCATGCGACCTCTCAACACAGATTCCGGACTATTCATAGGTAAATAGCAATACCGACGACTGCATTCACCAATCAAACTGAACCACCACTCAATTCAAATTTAGCTCAAATGCATTATGTCATCAACGTAGCTGAGCATAATTTTCACTCAAGGGTACATGTAATGTGAAAAAAAAATGTGTGCATGGATTAACCTTTGCTAATTATTGAACTGTCAAAATGGAAATGGACAAACTAAGAAAAAAACGTACATATTTACAATAAACACAATTGTTTTGTTATTTCTGCTCTCTCAGTTTTGCTTCGTGAAAGGGCTGTTAATGTGATTTTCATCCAATGGTGAAGTTGCTACTATGCACTTTAAAGTATTCTAATAGATTACTGTTTTTCTTTTTGAACGAAATTGTTGATTTTGATTATGTCCACCACAAAAGCCAAGTTGATCAAAAAATCTCCTGACAATCGAAAATTCATTTGTGCAGCAAACTTTTATTATTTTTTATATCCATACAGTCTGTTTAATAAGGATTCATTGCCAGCCTTTAAGTTCCGCAACAAATACTATCCTTACATTGTCATTGTTAATACAGAGATATTGATCAAGGAATACATAAATAATCCAATGGCACTTTACGCCGAGGCTAGAATCAGATAAGGATTTTCCAATATTCTCCCAATGTATGCCCTGTTGTTTGATTTTTTAAGGTTTTTTTATTCTACAAGGAATATGAGACGTCGCTACGCTTTCGGATTTTCTGTTGAAACAGAGACATTGTTAAAACTATTCTAATCAATTTGTACGACATCATTCCAGGTGGCATGTCAGCAATTTGGCCTGAAACTGTAGGACGATACAGTCTCGGTTTGAAGGGCTGCATATCCAAGCTGACCCTCGATCGGGACCTGCAGATCCCCGTCAACCTGTCGTCTCACGAACACAAAACCTTACGAAACGTGGACAAGTGCCCTCCATAGAAGGGAACCTTCACAATTGAACGATCGATCATTAATTAGAAACTGCACTTCTTGTGAATTTAAAGTGTGCGTGAGTGTTTAGAGTTTACATATTTATATAGATTGCTTTTAGGCATTGTGGTGTTTACTTTTATCTGGATTTATAATTAGAGTATGTACAATTATTATTATTCCAAGTACATTATTACGATTGAACTGTCAATGAAGATTTGCATTTTTTAAATGCCTTTATTTATTTTTTCTAAAGAAACATCAACAAAGAGAACTGCATACTTTATTTTCGGATGATTGAAAATACGTCTTTTTATAAAGGATGACTAGAACTAAATGCAAAATATTGAAGGATATTGATGAATTTTGATGGATAATGATAGATATTGAGACGATACTTGCACATGTAAAAATATAGAAGCTATGCACATATTGTCAATTCTCAACAGATATTTAGATATATTCACCCAAAAAATGGGACAGATAATATAAAATTTGTTGTTGGTGATTCCACCTGAAAATTACCAATGCAAAATCCCAAATGCAAGTACAGTGGCTTTGATTTCATATGAACCTACAATGAATACAAACAATATTAGCCAGGCCAATAGAAATGTTTTGCGCCATTATAGAATATGCAGCGATGTGTATTCATTTTCTGTAATTGATTATCTCCGTAATGTTCCAGAATTGTCATAATGTTCAAATTATCTTTTTGGCTTCAATAAGTCTTCCTGCATTACATGCTTCAATATATTTCTCATCAAGTACTAGTCACCCTGTATAAATGGTATATTCTACTGAACAAAGTTTTATAATAAACCAGAGATCAGCTAAATAGATATAAAAATCACCAATTTTTTATTAGGTACATAAATACACAGTGAAAAAAATGTTCTTAATATTTCAATTGCTGTACATAGTTTAATGTAATAAATATTATGTGTGCATATGAGCAAAAATATTTAAAAAAACAGCGTGGTATGCAAGGTTCAAATACATTTTGTTTCATCTTATCTTCATTGATAATTCAAGGATTTATAAAGGGTTAAATTATTTTTTTGATTTCGCACCCATTATCTGACTGCGGTTGTCTTTTTATATTCAACGGAAAAAACAATCGTAAAATATGAAGTGTTCTTCTTAATTATTATAAATGCTAGTGTCTACTTATGAATAATTAAATGTGTAAATAATATGTGTAAGCCTTTCAAATGTGTGAGTCATTTTAACAACATCTTTGTAGAAGATTGTGTTATTCAGTTTGTAATGTTAAAAATGTATTTCTTGTGTAGGCACTATCAACTATTTTGCATTTACATTGACAAACAAAACTAAAAGACTGCAAAATGATCTCAAAAACAAATCGATTTTATATTTATTTTGATTCTTTGAATTAAAAAACACAATGTTATTTTTGATTATCGAAATAACAATATAACTATATAAACAGCATGAATTAGAAAAACACAAAGAAAATAAATCAGATTTTGGGTGCCACAATAATGTCAACACTGTTTCCGCTTGCTAACCAGAAGAGATACCAATTTCACTATGCAAACCCTTTTCGAATCTGCAGTATTTCCTTAATCAAAATTCATGGAATCATTAATATAAAAAATGTGTTATTTATTCCCACTCCATAGAGAATTTGATTTGTATATTTTATCGCATTTTTTCAATGCTTATTAATGATAGTGAACATGATGAAAGCCAACCTATGATAGGAGTGGTTGCCAGAAAATACAGAAGTTTAAGCACACTTTTATTTAAAATTATCAATATTGTGAATAGATTGAAAATAACGTATCTTATTTAAAGATATCTTAATGTTCGATTTTGTAGAATTTTCACTCATCTACATTGACATGATTCGTGGATTTAAACTGATATGTTAGGTTTTATTGTAATTGAGTATACAATTTGCAATGTAAGAATCTTAATGTAAAACTTGAAAAAAAATACAAAGTGCTTTAATATATATAATATTATGATCATATTATGATATCTCTCTTTGTAGAAACAATAAATGAATGTCCATAGATATCGTTATTCTGTAAAATGTTAGGATAATCATCGTACAATATTATGACCAGCAAATTTATGCACATTTTGATGATCTCTATCATAAACTATACTCTATTGTGTAGATCTTTTATTGTTTATAAAAATAAAAAATAAATTATTAAATCTGTACCAACGAAAACTCCCTTCACAAGTGACAGGTACGCATTTAGTTTGATATTTACGTTAACACTATGATACATATGAATTCTTCAGCAGATAAGCAGAACAGATTATTATCTATAATTTGAAACTAAATCCTCATTATGGTGTACTAATACATATGATGATCAAATTCCATGTTGTATTTCTTAAATATCAACCATAAATCAAAACAATTATAAGATCAAACTATAAATAAAGACAATCGTTTAAGGCCATTAAGATCACAACATTCATACTTAGGTGTGTAACTAACGTCAACCTTAAAGCAACCTAAGAAAAAAACAGAATGATGAAAATTAAATCATGCTAAAAAGTCCTTCATGAGTATATGGTTAAAAATGTCACTAACAACTGATAAATATTGCTTTTGTAATGAAGTAAAATCGATGGAAACCTTAATTTTGGCTATGCGGATACTTTTCTACCAACCCATTGATAATTTAAAATAAACCTAACATTTGGTTCATGTTTTCCTGGAATTGCATCAATATCACAGATATAGGGGAAAAAAATATGAGCAACAATTAATTTGTAAAACATCACCGTTTTTATTTTCATATTATTTATCATCTACCTTCGCTTAAACCTAAGCTTCATTATAACAAAATTAGTGGTGTTATAAAAAGTGTATGTTTTTTTTTATTTCATAAAAAAACTATGAAGTTATTGATTCAGAGCATTTAAAAATACAAATGTACCCACAGTCCACAAACATGGTCAATTAAAAAACGATTTTTTTTTTTTAAAGAAACGTGTACTATTTTCAACTAACTGCTTGAAGAAAAATTGCTTGATTTTGTACCATCAACATTACATTACATTTTCTGAATAATATGTTTGTTACAACTTTTACATGCATTTACACCCTAATGATTATTCATTCCTATATGTTTTGTGACATCTGTAAAAACTATGGATGTTGATTTGATATTTTATCCAGCTTCAGGCAACAATATTATTTGTATGTTCACTTGATCAATGTATATGCACCGTCATTGTTTAAATAATTGATAATATGCAATTTGTACTTAGAAATAAATATGTGATAGTTAGTTAAATGATTAAGCTACACTCTGTTACATAATAAATATAATATGTATGTATGAACACAAAAGATTTGCCAGGAATAGGATGTTAACAAATTGAACATTTAACGTATTTAATTAAATCCCACTAAAAACGTAGGAAACGTAATGTGCGTGAACTGAAAAAGTTATTGTAAAGATTTAGAATGGGACATAGGAAAATTTTAAATGTTAAATAAGCAAAATTGAATGTGACATATTTGAATTCGAAATATGACATAAAAAATGGTAACGTAATATAAACAAATTGAGACATCAGATATTTGTATTTGCAAAGAAACCTAAATACTGGTAAAGTTATGTAAACAAACTGGGATGTGAGACATTTGAATTTGGAATGTAGCATATAAAATTGAAAGTTATGTCAACAAATTGGCATGTGAATTCGAAATGTGACATAAATAAAAGACACACAATGTAAACAAATTTGGAGCGTAATGTAACAGATGACTTGAAATTGTTCAGTGGTTTTGCGGAATGCTTAACAAACATATCATTTTAATAATAAATCTTTTATTATGTATAAGATATCAAAAGTTCATTGAAAACATTTGCCATTTTTTGATGTTAGTTAAATAAACATAAATTTTTTGTTTAATTTTCTACAAACCAATATAATAAGCAGAATACTTTGTTAGTGCTATTTCATATTAATAACAATTTTTTCAATAAATTAAACAAGTACTGCCATATGAAATAACGTTTATTTTTAAATTTATATTATCATATCAGATCTGTTAGCAATAAAGAGAGCTCCAGAGAAAAAAAAAGTGTAAGAAAAAAATATCAAGATTGAAGAAAAATAAATACCTGAGAGAAGAAATTTAATTAAGGATTGAAAAAATAAAACTTTTTTATTGGTTATTCAGCGCTATTGAAAAGACTCCTCAAGATTTTGTTTTGCTGCTAAATGATTTTAAATTTACTAATTTGAAATAAAAGATGAATGAAAATATTAATATTAAGATTTCACAACAAAAAATACCAGCATGATGGTAAATAATTAAAAAGCAACAGAATAATTATTCATTAACATACTAATTTGAGCAGCACTGGTTTATACACTAACAGAAATAAAATAATGCTTTTATTTAAAATTTTCAATTAATAATAATATTGTATAATATTAGAGGTTTGACAAAGTTTTTATAGTTAAATGGATAATTTACTATAGTCAACGGAATTTGGTAGTGCAATAGTTTTGTATGTGGCACCTTCTCCAATGTATTATAATCCTTTATTTGTACAAATATATTAAAGAAAATGCTATGTTGTTTTATTTTTTAACTAGTTGTTACCCATAAAAAATCACAAGATGCAACTTGACTTGTCAAGAAAAAACATTAGTTTCTGTGATCCACCCATTTCAAATATGCAAACATGAAATTACTTTTAGTTAGCGCCGTCTTCACACTCTCAGCGAATTGTATCTCGAGATATACATTAAACGTATCTATAATAAAAAAATTATTGGCATTTTACTGAGGTAATTAGGCCTCCTGCTCATATCATAAAACATGTTTTATTTTAGGTTGTTGATTAAAGAAATAGACTTTGTCTTTATGAAAAAATATTACATACTAAATTGCGGAAACGTTTGCAGTGGGCTGATTCTTACAGAGGACTTATTTGTAGGCATAGAAGAATTCTGTGAGACTTAAGATGGGAACTTTCGAATCTCGATAAGATTGGGAATATCCTGTTCCAAATTGGGGCTCCCAGGGTTAACTGGTTGGCTTAATATTAAAATAAGTGATAATCTTTCATGCTAGAAGTGCTTTCAAAATAAAAAGGTGAACGAGTGGATAAGAAACAAGTCTAAGGTGGTCATCATCATATTCTCGAACCTCAAATGGAAATATGCTGGGCATGTGGCAAAACTTACAGATGAACGTTGGAACCACAGTATCATTGAATGTCATCTTCGATTGGAAAAAGAGAAACAGAGGTCTCCCACAGATGAGAAAAGCTGAAAAGCTGAAAATCTGAAGAGAACTGCAGGCTTCGGATTGGTGAGAGCCAACAAGTAAAAGTAAAAACCCAATGAGGAATATCAAGTTTTTAAAGTTAAAATTTCAGTTACATATTATTAACTATAAATAGTTTCCTTTGTGAGTACACACGTCAAACTTCTTATAAAACTAATGTTAATTGAAATTATCAATTTAAAAAAATTAAATATTTTCAAATCTTTTGAATTTTGGCAGACATTATTCTATATTTAAAATGGGTGGATTAAAGCAACTAATATTTTTCTGAGCAAATCAAGTCAAATTGTGTAATTTTTTTACGGATGACTAGTATGTATATTAGATTTAAAATTATTTGAAAAAAAACAGATTATTTTTCATTACAGTTCCTAATTATTTTTAAAATAAAACAATGGCGCTAAAAGAACAAAGAAAAGAAAAAAACACCTAATTATTATAAAAATAAAAAGTTTTATTTATTTTATTTTTATTAGTTTCATATGTATTAAGTGATTGAAAAATTTATATTGACAGAATTTAATTAGATGTTCTTTATACTAGAAGAACGATGCATTGCGTCTTCCTTTATTAGCCCATGTCCATGTGGGGTGAGAAATACGTTTCGAATTTTGTAAGAAAAAATACTTAAAAAAACCTTACAAAACACTGGTTGAAAATAGAATGTCGTTTGGCGCTAAGTTGTCGCATTGTAAATAGTAATGACATTTTCTATGGCCATATTGACGGCCACTAGCTGTCAAATGATCAACTCAACTTGTCGGTTTTGCATCTATTCTGTTTTCGAGTAACATTTTTGTGCAATACAACAAATACTAATTTTTCATAATTGTTAGTTAAATTAATGTTTGAAGTGGCCCAAAAGTTATACCAATACGGTTGATTTGCAAGTGGTGCAGTGTTAAGTGTCTTGAAAAGTGCCTGAAATTCCGAAGGTCTCACTGTTGAGTCAGTGACATTTCTTCGTCATTTCAAATGAGTTTGTTTATTAGTTAGCATATCCATTTAGTACGGTATCTGAGTGGAATAACAATCGGCCAATAATATAATCTTATTATTATTTGAGGATTCTTTTGTGATCGAATAATATAAAAACATATTAAAATGGATATCATCACAACGTTGATTCTTTGCGGTGTGATAATGTTTTTCCTTATTACGAT
This sequence comes from Drusus annulatus, assembly GCA_022651775.1. NCBI lineage: Eukaryota > Metazoa > Arthropoda > Insecta > Trichoptera > Limnephilidae > Drusus > Drusus annulatus. The sequence continues at coordinate 168,957 of JAGWCC010000575.1, forward strand.
ATGCGGTTGGTGTTGTAAAAAATCAAAGCCGGAAGCATCGTTTGTATGTAAGTAAAAACAAATCTTTAGAAAGTGATGTTAATATTAGTTCAAAACAATTTTTGTGTAACAATGTTAATTTTCGATTATTTTTATTCGTAATTCATTGGCGTGTACTTGAAATCCGACGTTACGCTTTAGTCAAGGAAAAAGGTTTTAACCTTGGTTATAATTTATAAAAATATAATGGTTCATGATTTTAACTGTTGTGCTCTGTAGTCTACAGTAATAGGTCTGCCCCGGATTTATTATTATGGCACGTAACGAGAACTTGCATTTGTGTACGGTATCATAATATTGAAATAAAACAGTGCAGTTTTGTTGACATAAAGATAAAAAACTGGATGTTAAAATTTTAAAGAGAGTACGAAAATTTTCAAAATTTTAATGTAAATATTTGAAAAATAAGTGTCGAATTTTCGTTCTGGTAAAATATCGAAAACAGGCGCCGTAACCCATGACGTTACAAATGTCGTAACGTCGTTCCTGTGCGTTTTATAACGATACACTATTTATAATTTAGTTATTTTTTGCCATATTGATTTTATTCATGGCTAATGAATCTTTAAAGTTTTTATACTTTTTATTGAAACTCGATATGATTAACGTAAAGTTAGGACATTTTTTTTTTTAATTTCGAAAAAAAAGTATCGATCTTTAGTTTTATCATTTTTTTTCACTTTACATTCCGATGTATGAATGTAAATGAAGCAAGGAGTGTGTGCGAAGACAAGAGTTATATGGCCGGTCCGTCCTCTGCCTACCCCTGCGGGGAAACGGCGTGATGGTTAGTTAGTGATATTCCGTAACCTTTTCCATGTTCCTACTTACTTATGAAATAAATGGGTATTTACATTTGCTGGATCATTCCTAAAACCGGTACCTACGTGTTGACCGGAATCTTTTAAAACAACAATAATACGTACCTTTGAGGAAGAATATTTTTCCTCAAAGGTAATTCTAATTACCACGAAATGTGTTTAACTGTTCGTTGTTGAAATATATACTTTTTTATTTGGCTCGTTATAAAAATGTACTTTGATATTGGCCTTTAGGCTCTAAAGCTGATGCTTATAAGTTTATTTTGCGTCTGACCTGAAGTCATTTCCCCTTTACCCCTTTTACCACAGTAATTTAAATGTTTTCATAGTTTTTAAACTTTTGCCTTTCTTCCTTTCTTGTTGATTCTTATATATGCATAAGTTGACTTATAAAAATATCTTGTAAATGTAAAAGCACACTTAAGTAATAAATAATAAATAAATAAATGTACCAACCAACAGCTCAGGTTTGTGAAGATTCCATAAAGATAGGTGAGTTCTCTTGAAAATCTTTGACATGCAGAGGGTAGAAAGAATCCCTCGGTCAATTCACATTAATTTCTACACTTTTAATCTATTAATAAGAACATATTTTACTGTACACTATTTAAAAAATTAGGATTCTTTTATCACTACACAATTGTTCTTCAGTTTGCGTTGTTCCATTGCCGGCGTGGGTCAGACGTGTGCTAACTGCTTGCGTTTATTTATTTATAACCGGTAAAAGTTAATATTTTTTTTTTTTCAATTAGCGTTGGGAAAAATTCAATGTTTTGTGAATGCTTCACGAACTGCTAGTTCTTTAAAATTAACCATTCGCAGTGAACACTTCAATTGAAGTCGAACTCGCCAAAAAGAGATTTGAATTTGATTTAGCAAGGGACCGGTTATATGTCCAGTTCTTTTTGGAACCGGTTCCACGAACAGTACTAGCAAATCGACAAAAGTTAAGGAAGTAGGAACTGCCGCCAAAAAGAAGTAGTTCTTTCGGAGCGGTCACAACGCTAGGTTTCAATGCTCATTCAGTGTGAACGATTAACACAGTCTACAGTTTTTTTTTGTAAACAATTGTGCAGTGATAAAACAAGTGTGTTTCTGCAATTTGGCCGAGAAACTCGGAAAAATACCCTCTCCCTTCTGTATTCTGAATGCAGTGGAGTAAAGTTTTAAAAACACCTTTGAAGAGATATCGCTAGATAAAGATTCAAAATATTGAGCTCGAGTTTCGCGTCACCTATATGGGGTGAGCAGGGATATCGTAAGATGAATTTGAAAGCGTGTATTGCTCGCGACAGCTACGTATCAGAGTTCTGCATCGCCTATAAATGGCAGCCTACGGGTTAGCATTAGTCACGGACGAACTGGCAAACAAAGAAGGCCAGGGAAAGTTTTGCAGGCCGTTTTAGTTCATTAATTGATTATAAAAAATAAAAAAAAAAACACAAATTGTTAACATATTATATTATTATTTATTTGACCTGCGAATTCGTAGTCGGAGAACCTTAACTGCTCGACGATTTACGGCGCAGATTTAAGGCTTTACAGATTTAAAGAAGAGCGAAAATGGCGCTTAAATATTAAATTGTATGACCTCCGTGGCAGAGCGGTAGGCTCCTCGGCTCCGAAACCAGAGGTCTTGGGTACAAAACTCGGCGTTGGCCATTTTTGTTTATTATTACAGTGAATACCGCACAATAGTCCCAACTGATCCCGACCGTCTAGAGCCAGTGGGACTATTGCATCCCCAACTGGGGTATATTGTGGGGCTGAAGGCGGTGCGGAGGGAAAGGAGATGGGAAAAGGAAGGTTGGAAAGTACCTGTCTGTTCAGATCTGGCCACCAAACACGGCTAAAGCCATTTCGGGAACGTTTTGATTCTGAATGGTGGTCTTTCACCAGGGCGATACTTATTTGAGTTATTTCAATTGAATAAAAATAGTGTACCGTATATATGCACAACGTTCCAGTGGTAGATACTCTCAGTATCTCTCTGATGGGAGACGGTCATTCAACATCGAAACGTTGCTTGAAATGGCTTTAGCCGTGTTTAGTAACCAGGTCTAAATATTCAGGCCCTTTCCAAACTTATCCTTCTCTTTCCCCTCAAGTTCCTTTAGCCTCGCAACAAGTGGGAGTGCCATTGTTCCACTGGCTCCGGCCAGTTCGAACTCTTGTGCGAAAACACAAAAAAAAAAACATTTCAGAAGTACCATCAAAATGTGGATCCGTGGATAAACCGTTCCTCTATTTCTATGTTGTCTTTGAATCTCACCCTATTAGTCTATGGTCTATTGATCTACCCTTTCCCAAAACCAGTTGCGCACCGGCTCTTGATTTGCGAATATCGGTGCAATATTGCACTTTCATCCTAACATTCCTGCAATTTTGTCAATCGAATACATATTTTCTGTACAATGTCGGCCGATGATATTGTGGACCCCGAAGTGGCCGAGGATAAAGCGGAAGATGACAATAACCCGGAAGAAGATTACGTTTTGGCCGATAATTTCGAATCCGTACCCGTTGTATTTAATAATAATTCGCCGCGTTACGAGTCAATGAAAGTGCTTCTCGAGAACTTTTTCATTGTGTTGATAACGGTTTTGTTGATAAAGGGGTTGATCTTTTGCTTTCGCAGCATTCCGGTAAGTAATTTTGCAAATTAAAGTTTAAATTTTTTAAAATGTATTTTTGCGCGAAAGGTTAAGGTTTCAAACGATATTCCCGTTTCATATTGTTTTTGCGATGCGCAGTTTACGCTTCGTTGTAACTCTTTTCCTTTTGATAATATATATAATGTGCGCCATTATGAGAAAGAGGGAGAATACGCCTATAAAATTGTGCTCGATAGAATATTATTATTTTTCAAAACAGTTTCAGTTAACTATGCTTAGTATTAGCAATGTTTTTTTTGTAGTTCTTTTCCCATAAATTTAAATGATTGCGTAGAAAGTGTTTACCTTCGAACGTTTTCCTGTTTCTAGATAGGGCATTGCTGCCATAATGTTCACCTGCCAAAATACACGTTAAGAATTCTGCCATGTGCGAGTGTCGTCTTGAAGAAGAGGACCCAAATCATATTTTCTTCAATTGCTCCATTTTTAATGCTTATAAAAATTTCACATAATGTCTCCCAGACGAATTTTATTTAAATACATGTCTACTTCTTTATGATAATAATATTATTGTTTACTTCAAGATAGCTGCTAAACAGCTGAACACAATATTGATACCTTAGAGTATACAAGAGGTAGCCCAAGCCAAAGCCAGTGAAGTCAGTTTTGGACTTGTTTTTGATGATTTTAACATGACTCGGCGCAAATGGGCGTGGCTAAGACTAAGGCTACGGTATTTTATACATCCATTCATATCACATATCGACATAATGTTTTTGTGTATTCGTATAGCCACTTTTTTCACAGTATTTTTATCAACAAAATATAGCATCTAACCTAAAAAACCGTTTAGTTGTGTCAAGTTTAGTGGCAAAATAAAAAATGTGGGCGGAGTCCCGCTATTAACCAGCGAAAATAACCAGCTTAAGAACATTACGACAGTATATAGAAGCCGTCCAAGAAATTTGTTGTCTCTTTCTCTCTCATGGTGTACGATGTAAAAACACGGAAACAGTGATTTATTACAATTTCGGATGGGTTGGGTAAAACAAATTAGCTATCCCTCCATATATTGTTCCTTCAAGATTGATACGTTGATAACGATGATAACAGACATTCTAGAGATGCTCTATATTCCTGTCCCGGTTAAAAGGAACCGGTTCCAAGCCGGTCGCTGGAACCGTCGATATTATTTCTCTAAGGAACCGGTTCCTTTTTTTGTCGATTTGCTAGTACTTTTCGATTTCAAATCTCTACCGATTAATGCTTTTTTTTGGAGAAGATATTTTTTGTTCATTTCCTAGTATTTGTTTGGGGAAGAATTTTCGTCGTTTGCTAGTACTTTTCGATTTCAAGTCTCTATCGACTAGTGCTTATTTTGGAGAGGAACTTTTGTCGATTTGCTAGTACTTTTCGATTTGAATATAAAAAAAAACCTTCGTGGAACTTTTCTGGCACTAGGAAACGCAAAAATAACTGAATAAATAACCGGTTCCTCGCCGGTCACCGGTGACTGGAACCGCAGATACACCCGATTCTGATATCAACCATCTCTAAGACATTCTCTTTTTCTGTTGTTTTTGTCATAGATAAAATAAAACCTAACATCTTTTGCTTTCTGCTACAAGCTAGTGGTGTGCATAATTTAATAATTTACATGTCTTAAAAAAAAAACTTAACTTAATGTTTTTAGATTTATGCTCGTATGTTATTTATTAAAAAAAAACATGTATACCATTGTATGTAGAAGCCACCATGAGCGTCTTTAGTGTTACCATGTAATAATTATTTATCTATAAAAGTCAATATAAAAAAAATTCTAGTGAAAAAAAATTATGCTGGTGTAAAACATAGTTTAAAATTACTTTAAGACGCTGTAGTACGCAGGGAGTTCAAATATTTCGTGGAACTGAATATAAAGGCAATGGTTAGGGTAGTTTTTTTTCTATTTCTTTAAATAACCTTTCTTAAGATTAATACATTTTATTCAACGTTTTTCGAATGTCATTATGTTGTTTTTAAATACGATTTGCCCAAGTCATAAAAATCGACGTCTATTTTATCTATAAGTTCCTCATCTATCTAAAATCTCTTCCCTGCAAGGAGTATTTCCATGCATAAGTCAAAGAAGGTCTAGTTTTATGAATTTGGGACATAAGAAACCTATTGGAAGCCAAGAGATTGGATAAATGTGCTGGAACACTGTCGTGATGAAAATAATTATGTAAGTTCAAAAGCAAAATTTCTTACGCATACAAAAAAAACTGAAGCCTTCGCTTTGTCTGCCAATGGACCAGGCTTGAACTTTTTTGATGATCCATCTCCTCACTGTCCACAGTTGTTGAAATTTGGTTGGTAATAATGAATCTATGTTAAAGGTGTGGTCCCAAATTGACACAATTTTCTTATTTTTTATTTCAAACTTTTATTACTTATTTTTTATGATTTTAATTAACAGTGAAAACCAAAATCATTTAGTTTATTGACTGATACACTTATATCTGCAGGTGGCTAATCCACATATAACCCCTTTTAAAATTAACTATCTCCAGTGGCGACGCCACCGACTGCATAATTAAGTATGCTGATCTTTACTAATGGATTGAATTTGAATAGATTTTATAAGTAATTATTATTCGACTTTTAAATATTCTTTCGTGATTTCGAAATGAATATCTCGATTATGTCCGCCCATCACTATCAGAGTACCTGAAGATTATAACTTTCGTTTTTCGTATGTTGGCGCCTTGAGAGAAAATGAGCGCCATTTATGTTGTCATACTACCTGTCACCTGTTATTCCTTTCTATGGAATTGGTACATTTTGAATCTCTATTTTTCATTTCCCTTAGCACTTGTTACTCGTCAGAAAATTTGTTTACCTTCTTCTTTCTTATATTATTTTTTCGAGAACTATTTCGAAATTAATTCTATTGTCTATTTCGGTACGTTTTGACTCCCAAGAGCCGTTTTGAATACCAAGAATCATATTATAATTAATTGTGAAGTGAAATTGACAATAATATATGACAATGATTTGCGAGTTGACAATATCGTTGCCGTGCTGCGAAAAGTGTCAAACTCACACAATGTTACTTCTAAGATTTGGACAGTATTATGTTTAGACGTGAAATTTTTATTCAAAATCGATGCCAGGTATAGGGAGGCAATCATGCCGAAATGAGTGACAGTTTCTGTTTAAGCAATTTCTTATTCAATACCTCGGCTAAAAATTATTAAAATTAATTAAAAACTATTAAATTAAATGAACTATTGTTTTGAAATATTCTAGGCTCTAGTGTGTATCTCAAAAACTCAGTGGGAGGCTGTGAATTTGAAAAAGTTTGAAAATTTCCCGATTTTCTTAAAATGTCCCGATATATGAGAGCAAAGTTCAAATAGAATTACAAAAATCGGGCACGATGAGTGTGCGTGTTGCCAAGTGGATATAAGCATACAACTTTGTCCAGATACCTGCGTAGAATGAGCTAGACAAGTGTGAATAACTATCAAGCAAAAGTTTTAACAACTTTTTTTTGGCAAGTAGAACTAATCTATTAGAAGAAATTACTTCAAACATATTATTTCCTTCATTACTATGTTAATTGAATTCGTATTTTATCCTTAAGTTACTGGGTACCGAGGCAAAGATATATATAGGTTAAAAATATTTTGTCGATTTCATAATAATCTTTAAATTTATTAATCCCAAGATTACCATTAAATACTATTTTTTTTTTCTGGAAATTCTCCTTTGGCGTGCAACTCATATTTGAGTCCTTATGATGTAAAGAGGCATTTCATAATCGATTAGTTGGTCTAGCAGTCTATGGGTTCGGGTTTCCATCCAGGCATCGCGAGGTTGATTCTTTGCTAGCCAAGTCCTCCATCATTGTAGAAGCAACATGTTCCACTTATTGTGATGGAAGTAGGAGGAATTGCTCGAAATCGCTGTAGTCTTAGATACGACATAAGTTGAAATTGCTGAGAATCTTGACCGCGATTTCAACAACCCGACAGCTTTGGTGATCTTTCTCTGCTTTTCTTGCATTCCATTTTGCCAGCGACCATGAGTTTCTCCAGGTTCGAGCTCCGAGCAACCAAGCCACATGTCAGTGTGTTAAAAGGCAGACAGTTAATGGACTATTTGGGATGCCTAGCTCTTCTAAAATGAATTGATTAGTGCACCTGACTATCCGTGTTATGTTAATCATTATAAACGCAAAAACGACAAAAAACGCCCTACTTTTTCATTCGAAATATCTTTAAATCATTTTTATTATAACTCAACTTACTTAAGGCCCCGCTGAAGGGAAGTCAAACTAAATTATTTTAATTAAATGCAAATCTGAAACGATTTTACAAAGAACTTCAATTTCGATTTTTAAAGTACTTTGTTATTTCGAAATGGTTTTCTCAATTATGCCCATCACTATTGGATGATTCATTTGATGTTGTAACTATCTCGTTTCTTATGTTGGCACCTTGACGGAAAATAAGTCTCATTTCCATAGCAACTCTATCTGTCATTTGTTTCTGTGGATTGGTAGACGTATGATTACGGTTTTCATTTTTCTTAGCACTTGTTGCTTGTCTGAAGTTTTTTTGTAAGTCTTCAGTCTATTTCAGTTTTACATTTTTGACTCACAAGTCATTTTCAACGTTTGTGAAGTGAAGTGTCGATAATACAATTTCTCCGCAGATTAAAAATAATTTTGTCTCCGAAAAGACAAAATTCAACCCGGTAGATATACCAAATATCTGAAAAGTGTTATTTATTTTTTAAGTGAATAATATAATGTAGAATTTCAATCGGAGATTTAAATAGTCATAATCAGTCTATAAATATATTGAACATTAAATTAGACTGGATTATTAAAAATATAACAGAATGGGCTTTCCGGTATCAACTTTCGTATACAGTGTTCTTTTTTTTTTATTTATTTCTGGTTTTATATGGATAGTTTGTTATTTAAGAAATAGAAGGCGTGCCCAATGTTCTAGTGAGTCATGTTTTTATTTATTTATTAATTTTTATCATTGCTATTTCTTTGCAGATACAATAAATTAAATAAATAACTCTGAAATTAAAAAAACAAAACTAAAAATACACTTTACACCAAAATAAACTTAAATGTTTATATATTGATATGATATCCATTTTAGATCATTAAAATTTAAGTAATTAATACATGATAGTACTGCCTCTCTAAGCACGAGAATTTTCTCAATTAGGGAGGTGATTATCACAAACTAGATATTATAAGTATGACATTGTATTTAAATATTACCTTCTGTAAGTATTGATCAAAATGTTTATTATGTACAATTAATTCAATAATAATAAAAAAAATAAGAATTACACTCTTTTTAATTCTAACTCATTATTCAGTTGTTCTATCGTTATTTCAAAGGAAATTGCTACGAGGAACTAGTGTCATTGATCTCTTCGGTATTGGTGTACGGCCGGGACATACGTCAAACGTGCGCTCTACATTTGTTACACAGTTGACATTTGCAACATTAATACGGGTCGTTTCTACAACTTGTTCTTGTGTTCAACAACTCGGCTGTAGAATGATTTGCCAGCCTCTGTGTTTCATCCTTCCTACAAATGTGGGTCTCTTCAAGACCCAAGTTCACTTAGGCCCTGGGGGAAATATTTTCTTCTCTCCTTTTTTTAAAACTTTTAAACAAAGACACAGACAGTAATTCGTAAAAAAATAATATAAATTCACTGGAGAATTCGCTTGCATCCCAACTATTTCTCACGGGTAAGTAGCAGATAAATAAATCTTTACAGATAATTTTTATATAAATTTAAAGAAAAACATACTAAAGAATGGGTTATACAGAAAAATAAAAAATAAAAAGTGCGGTGTCTAAACGAAATAGCAGCAGATAGATAACCTTTACAAATATTTTTAGAAGAATTTAAAGGGAAGAAAAAATAAATAGTCAAATGAAAATGGTGTTACACGAAAACAGCTTTCCATTTTCTACTAAAAGTGCTGCATATATCAAAGAATATGTCGGAATCTATTAACGTTTGATTAAATAACTCACACGTTCTTCTGATTGGATCCCTGACACCAGTATTTATCTGCGTCCGGCTAATGTGGAATAAGTCGTTAAGTCTAGTTGTTCTGGGTAATATTTTAAGGTTAACTAGGTTTGGTAAGGTAGGACAGTCGATTACATTATTGCAGATTTTATACAGGGTCATGAAGTCGAGGTATATTCACCGGTTAGAGAGAGTGGAGACGTTATAGTTGAAGAGCATATCTATGTATCCCCGTTTAGGGGCGCTCATTCTGTAATTGAGGTGATGCAGAAATTTTCTATTTTTTCTTTGTAGATGGCGTAAAGTGGAGTCCAATTGGAAGCGCAGTAATCAAGTTGAGAATATAGTTATCTTTGGGAATGCTGTGTTGAGGGACTTAAAGAAAGGAAGTGGTTGACCCCGGAAAAAAAAAAGTCAGAAATACATTCCGTCAGCCGAGCTGTGCTCAAGTCGAGTACCAAAACAAATCATACAAAATGTGACAAAATGTCATGAAACCTGGCGATTTTTTTTTAACCCTCCAAAACAACAATTTGAAGCAGAAAGTGGCCGTGAGAGGGTGTGTAGCATCACACGTATGCGAATCAGTTGTCATTCTCACTATCGTAGCTAGTGGCATGGGTTCCAATGACATCAGAACTCATCCAGAGTATTTAGATAAATTGGAAATTTAATAATTTTTCAAGAACGATTTCTTAATTCTAAAATATACAATGATTCTTATATATTCTCAATCGGCGTTTTATGTTCAATAAGAATATATTTCTTAAAAGCCATAATATATTTCATTGAAGGTTCGCAGATTAGTATTGATAGCGGAAAAAGATATTTTGTGTAAAAATGTGGTATTCAAAAATGAATTTGCTAAATGTGATGTTTTTCAAATAGGTAATAAAGAAAAACGAAAAGGTTTATTGACCCAGGAATAAATTGAAAAGATAACTCTATTTTTCGGTAATAATGCATTTATCTAGGGACTCAGGATTATAGTTTATTATGGCTATATCGCAATATACTGATAAGTGTGATAAATGTAATTATTTCATGAAAATGTAATAAAAATGTAACCTTCAAAATTTAATAACATGTATTTATGTACAAAATTGGTTATTTCTTGGTAAATGTTTTCCTGCCAACGAATTATATGATAGTAAAATTTTCTGTTTATATCCGAGACTTAAAAAGACCAATTGTTAATACCGTTGATATTGTTTATGTTTTATAATGTTGCAAACATGTCAACGGTGTACGACTGCTGGGCGATGTCTCCCGGTTCTGCGCAGGTGTTAGTTTTTCGTAGCACCTTCCATTGAAATACCGGTTGACCAAAATTTGTATTTCCACCTGAGGTCTATGTTCCAAAGATTGTAATCCGTCTGTCGGATCTGAAGATTGGTAAATTAGTAAACGGACTGACTATGGTGGCTGCCAAACTCAACTGTAGAGCGCACTTGTAACTTGTACAGGGTCATCAGTTGTGTACTATTATTTTATCTGCAGGCTCTGTTGAATATGCCCAGCTTCTGAGAGGCTAACCTGAGTTGGCTTAAGGTTACACCGAATACTTAAACTAGATTATCATTTCAATCCTTTTTAGTTGTATGACTGGGGTTCTTTGAAACATTAAATTCAACGATGTTATTCTTACAAGATATTGGAAATTCTCTTGAGAATCCATTGTCTGCTCCATAGCCCTCCGAGTCATTGTAGTTTCTGAAGGCTTATCAAACAAAAAGCAGTCATAGACTGTATTGTCATCCACATAACAATGTATTGGTGCACTTGACAAACCTACCCATATTAATCAGATAGATGCTTATAATGCTTAATGTAGACTGTAATACTAAAATAATGGTAATAATATCTGTGTGCGAAAGTAAAAGGGAGATGAGTCAATAACATCGAGTTTTGAGTTGAGTATACAGAGTTATTCCTTAGATACATATCTACCAAGGTAAAATTAGATGAGTCAGAAAATAAAATAATGTGCTTTAATTTTTTGAAAAAGTACGAGGTTTGTTCAAAAGAAAAGGTGAATTTCAAATTATTTCGAAAAGTATTAATTTATTCATCAATATCCATTTTCTCTCCTTCAAAGCAATCCCCCTCAGATATAATGCACTTATGTCAGCGCTTCTTCCAATCCTCGAAGCACTTATGGAATGCGCTTTTCGGTATGGCCATCAGCTCGTTCTTCGATTCTGACTTTATCTCATCAATTGTGGCAAAACGCTTTCCTTTCATTGGTCTCTTCAGTTTCGGGAATAGGAAAAAGTCGCAGGGAAAAAAAAATCGATAATCAAATGTACACAGCCCGCGAAAATTCAAATTTCACCTTTTCTTTTGAACAGGCCTCGTACATGTGACAAATGACATAATTAAATACAAAAAACGAAATTTCTCAATTTTGTTTTGGCTTTTCTGAACATCTGCGTTTATTGACTCATCCCTATTTTCCTTTCGCACACAGATATTATTATTATATTATATGTTCAATAATAATTTTTATTATTATTATTTTTTCAAACACACTGACGTAAGCAGTGTTATAGCGCTTCTCGTCCTTCAGGAGAGAACTCTGAACAGTGCGAAATAACTTCTCAGTACTAAAACGGTTAAAGAGCATTTTTTAATATGCTTGCGTACGGTATTGACAATGAGGTTATGTTTCCAGCTGTCGCTGTACCAATTGTAGGCGCAGCTCCGGTGCAGCCACACGGACCTAACCCCCCCTACCCCGTACAACAGACCATGATGCCCCAGCCCATGCAGGGCCATCAGATGCCGGCCCTACCCATTGGCTTCTCTGCCTACCCTCAGACGGGATACCCACCACCAGGTACACGAGGTATTTTATTTGCGTAACGCTTTTTAACATTAACCAAAAATTAGGACCGAGCGGGTCCACAGTGGAAGCGACCCGAAAGCTAGCTGAGGAAAAGGTGGATGGACTGTGTGAAAGAGGATTGGAGAAGAACGGGAAAGCATTGGGGACTGAAAGCGAATGGCGAGAAATCGCAGCCAGTGGAGAGAATTTGTGAAGGAGGGCGAATCTCACCCCGGAATGTGTAGCGCTGTGATGATGTTTTTGCAGCATGTCTCTCGTGTCTAGGATGAATGAAGCCCGTGTGCAGAATGATTGTGATGTGTGAATAATGATGGATGTAAGTAATTACAAATCCGTGGTATTCGAAAGAGAGAGTATGAAAACACTGTGCCTTATAATATCCTCACTGCGGGAACTCGCCTCAGTCCAGTCTCCAGCATCAACTTGCGCTGGAGAAAGATATTATCCTCTTACAACCTAAATGCCACAGCTCTACGACTTTATTTATTTTGATATTATTTTTTGTGTTGTATTTGTTGATTACTTTTTATTTTATTTTAGTACATATAACAGGCATGATGCCCAAAACATATATACATGAGTGGTTATTTAATTGTAATATTTAACAATAGTAAGTAATCAAGTAAAAGTTTATGAAAAATGCAAGAGTAAATGAATAAAAAACAAAATCAAAAGAATAATATTATACCAGGTAGAATATAAATTCATGGATTATTGGCACCTGTACTGAAGAGAAGCCTATTAGCCGTTTGGTACTCGGTACTTCATATAACCAGTCCATAACTAAAGGGCATCATTACAATATCAGCTTGATATGATTGACAGATTTTTTTTTTAAATTGATTTATCGTATCAATAAAAATGTCTACTTCTTTGTTTGTGCAGTGAATTGTGTTGTAGTTTCTTAATGTTCTCGCCAAAGGAGAGAAATATCCTGTATTTGTGTGGTAGGCTTTAATGTTAAAAATATTGTTTATCCTCCTCGTTGATTTTCTTATTGGTATGTTAATGTTAATTTGGGATAAAATATTTGGTGCATCAATTGATGAATGCATAATTTTGTGTAAAGTTAATACTTATTGTATACTTGGGACTGCTCTTACCTCCCCACATACCGGAATAAATACTTATTATTATTATACTATGTAGTTGTGAACACCTAATATTTTGAGCTAGCGGATGAGTTTGTGTTTTTGGGAGGTATGTTCACGAGAGATGGAAAGGCTGGATATCGAAAGGAGGGTGAATGCAGGAAACCATTAATGGAAGGCTGAATGCGGTAGTCGCTAGTAAAAAGTTGGCAAAGAAGCGAAGCAAGCAGTCCCCGGTGGAGTGCTGATACCAATCCTGATATATGGCTGTGAGGCATGGAAGTGAAAGTATAAGAGTAGACAATGCTGTAGAAATGAGATTCCTGAGGTGTGTCATTTACCCGGTAAGATTCTTGGTCAAATACATTTTTTGGGTACATCAGGAATGATGTATTAATTAACCAACATGTTCTGGGCTAATGGGAAGCTCCTGTTCTATATTCCTCCGACATTTGCTTACGGGTTTTCAATGCTTGATCCTATTGGGTGTTACTACAAAGATGTTTTTGAAGAGTTTTTTCTCTGCAGAATGGTTGTGTATCAATATATATATTATGCAGTATGATTTTCATACAATAACTTATTTCAGATTTTAACCCGTCGGCTGCCTACCCTCCATACCCTGGATATCCTCCTCATACTTCAGGTAATACCCTAATTATTTCAAACCACCAAACGGAAAATCTCTAGAAGATATCTGTACTGATTTTAATGAAAACTGACATTGGCAATTTAGATAAGATCCTTCGATTTCTGGGTCCAGACAGGGCAATAAAATTGATTATCTTTTCGAGAAAAAAATTTGGTACTTGAAAAAGCTTTCTCAATTCCCAACCTTTCTCTTCCCCATCTCCTCCCTTCTTTCCTCATTTCCTTCAGCCTCACAACATACCCCAATCGAGGATGCCAGAGTCCCATTGGGTCCAGACAGTTGGGAGTATTTGGGACTCTTGTGGTATTTATATTTAAAAATTTTTTTTTTTTTCATATTAAGGATATTGCGTCCCACTGGCTCCACGCGGCAATCATATTTAAAAAAAGACGATTTTTAGAACTCTTTTTAAAGATATTACAATGTAGTTTTACACATGTACATTTTTCTATTTTATTTTCAGCCGGTCCCATGCATCAGAATCCTCCGACCTACGACGAAGCCACCACAGGGTCTCAGGCGTACCCCAAACAGTCTCCCTACAATCCCAACTACAAATAAACCACCAAAGGAACGACGAAACAGGATATGAATTGGATAAAAAAATAAAAAAAAATTGTGCCAACAATCATTAAATTATTTGTGTCATAAAATCTAGGGCTCCGGGGAGATTGTGTTATAAATTTTAGAATGTCAATAAGTTCATTGACGAGGTGGTTGTTTGGCGTATGCACTGTTTCCCGTTTTTAATTGTTCACATCTAATGTATGCATATTTGATGAAGTTGTCACAGATAATTTGATAGGTAATTCTAGATTTGATGTAATTTGGTACTTGAAATATGTAAACATTTGTGCTAAAAATATCAAAACCTTAAAAACAATTTGTTTATAAGAACTGTGTAAAACACAAAAACAAATTTGATTCATTTTGCAAGACCTGTGTAAAACACAAACACAAATTTCGTTCATTTTGCAAGAACTGTGTAAAACACAGACATAATTGGTTCAGTCGAAAAATCTATAAAACCAAAAATGCAAGAATTTCGTAAAACTAATGAAAAATTGGTTAATTTTAAGCCCGCTATTCATTTCGTTTTTTAAATATTACATGTGAATGGAGAGACAGGATAACCAACATTTGTGCTTGAATAATTGCCACCTCAACATTTTATAAATTATTTGCACAAATCGAGATATATACTTTAGTAAATAAATTAATTTTGTTTTAGGCGTGTATTTTTTTACATGAGACATTTAAAAAATAAAACTTAGTACCCATGTGATTTTTTTCCCGGAGCTTTTATAACTAGATCTGTTTCTGATAAAATCAATTGTGACATTTTGTCACCATCCAACTAGATAGAAACACAAGGCGCGGTACATTCAATCTTACCGCAGTTCAACCTTGTGTTGAAATCAGTTTAGTTCCTGATACCCTTGATATGAACCAAGCTGCACAAAATAAAGTATTTAAAATATGTTAATTTGTACATGTATTACGGATGATTTTACAAACTCGATGCTTAAATTATTTCTCAAATATTGTACGTACACACATTGATGGTGTTTTCTTTTAATGATACAAATGTGTGAAATTGACAATTTCAGTATAGTTTATCAGGTCACATTATTCCACATCAAGTTTTTCAAAATCCTTTCATCTTCCTTGTGAACTTGTTTAATTTACATGTTAAAATATAATGCTCAAATTTGGTTAAGTTTATTTTTAAAAGTTTGTTATTCCATATTTTCAGAAAATGATATGTTTAAAGAATAAATGACACTGATATAAATATCTCTCCATTAGGTATTACATTAGTCTGATTTTTTAAACTGTCTGATTTTAAATGTTTCATCGGTTTGATTGATGAAGAATTTGTGTTTGAATCACCCTGTATGTTTAGATTTTATGATACATTAGACAAATGAGTTTCACTACGTGCAATGTTGAGTTTGTACTTATGAAAATATTTTTACCTCTTTTTAACTCAATCATCAATGAGATGCCTAAAGGAAAAAATATATATTAAAAGAAAAACTCCATTACAGAATGGTGGATTTATATTCCATATTCAACAGCCATTTTTTCACAGTAAGTTTATCAGCAATAATGAATGCCATTTTTACCGTTTCGTGTGTTCATATTAACAAATCTTAAGCAGTTTTCTGTGCCATAAGAAGACAGATATAAAGCAGGTGTAATTTTTAATCCAAATTCCCAACATACTGCTCCAATTTTTTCATTATAAAAGATTGCCTATTGAAGGTCAAAGAAATGTAATTCATTTTTATAAAAATGCCCAAAAATAAGTAAATTACGTTTCGTGATATAAAAAAAACTTTTATATCTATCAGATTCATTCTAAAACATTATATTTATCCTTTAACGAGTTTCTTACATATGATTTTTTAAATTACCAAAAATAATCATTCTAATCACATTTTTTTAAATGTTTCTTTGACCCTAGAGGAACAAATTGTGAACTTGTAAATGTCATTCTCCCAAACGTCATAACTCTCAGATTTCGTTATAGCTTACAGAAATCATTGGAACTTACTGAAATCATGATGACTTACTGAAATCATAATAACGTATGGAAATTGAGGTTTCTTACAAAAATCATGGTAACTTACAGAAATCATAATAACCAAAGAAATATTATATGGAAAAAGTATACAGCAATGTTAAAGCTGAATTTGGTCTTATGTTTACAAAATAATAAAATCAATATGTCATCCAAAACATAGTAATATTTATACTATGTATGTAATATTTATGTTGATATCTGCCTCGTTTTCCATCATCCATGCTGAACTTCCTAGACCGTGGAGATTAAATAAGGTGATTCATCTTATATTGATTAAGTTAATTTTGTCTCTTTCTGTTTTCAGGTGTTTTTCGTACAGGAAACTCGTACAAGTTTCATGTCACTATTTTTTGTCGTTAAATTGACTAAAATACTTTCTGAAAAAGACTTCTCACTAGCCAGGGTAACAGAGACACCCGTTTTTTCTGTATTTCTACGAAATTTGCTTGCATTTTCTCAGTGTTGCATCTTTTTGGGTGTTACTACCAACATTTTTCCAAGGTGATGTTGACTATAGAAAGTCTTTTTATAGGTCGCACAATTAGAGTTGACCCAAACAATACAAACTTATGATTGTGTGTATTGGTGCATATGTATACACTTTCGACAGTGGTTTCACTGAAAAACAGCCTTGCTTACACCTACTTATTGTTATTTACGAGAAAGGGACAACTAGTGTCCACTTTTGGTTGAATTTGAATATTTGGAAAGTTTTTACAGTTATCTGAAAAGTTTTAATGGTTTCTTTTTCACTGGAGTTTTCTTTTCTGAAGTCAAATGATATGTTTGAAACATGCTGCATGCAAGCAATTCATCTGTGTGATTACTATGTTTGAGTCGACCCTGGCTGCGATACCTATATAAATAACATATATTGTCATTGTAGAGTAATTGTTTACATGGAATTTCTGGCGTTCAAAAGGTTAATTTAAAATATCTTAATTTTAATGTTACAACGTTTTGACAAAAATTAATCGACAATTTAAGAACATTTAATTGTTTTCAGCGCATCTAGTCAAGATTTGAATATTCCTGCTTTTTAGTATTTTATTTTCTTGTTTTTTTTTTTAAGTACACATACCATCATCCATCAGTTTTTGTTTTCAAATGAAGATGATAATGATTTCGTATTTTCATTACATATTGTTAATGTTATTTTTTAAGCCCTTACATCATTCCAAAACATAACAGGGCATTACTATAAGATAATATAATATTCATACTTATTTAAGTTTACTAAGAATACTGATATATAATATACTAACCTCAAATAATAATTATAAAACTTATATGACCGTGTTTAAGACTATAATTACATATATGCGAGAAGATTTGTCGTTCTTCCAAGGTTAAAATAATTTAACTGATTATTATGTGGAATTCCATTTTTTCTTTAAATAACTAAGGTTGTTATAATCTCATTTTCATAATTAACTATAGGTAAATAATTTCATTTGTGAGTATGTACGTCCTTACGAGTGTGAACTTTTCAAATTATCTTTGGAACTGATGTTAATTGAAGTTATCAAATTTTTGCTCCCAAGAACTAGCCTCGTTGGCCTCCAACACTGGTGCATAGTCGGGAGACACGCCAATTGCATGCCCAACATTTAAACACATTAAACATTTGCCGCACTTAAATGTGTCGTTCCGTGCTCAACAGTTCGACTGGAATGATTTTCCTGCTTTTCTGTTTTTATCCCCTCACAACACAGATCTCTCCAAGATACAGGTTTACTCCTTCAAAAAGATCCTCCCCACAGAATCTTTGTGGAGTTTAACACTGATAAAAAAAAAAGTTTTATTTGCAGAAAACATGTTGAGATTTATTTTGAAAATGCTACTATATATCGACGCTGGAAAGGCAAAAGGGCTTAAGCGACACTTTGGTCAAAAATGAGTTAAAAGTGCAGTTTTAATCAGTTTTTTCTGCATGGAATGCTTTGACTCTCGTTTGATTCTGAAGACTTGTGGCCCTTTACCCACCAGAAATATATTTACCGTTTGGGAGAAGGCTTGACTCAAATGACACAAGCTTGGGACTTTTTAAAAATCTTTTTGTCACTTCAGGTAACTGAATGAGAGTATTGCGTTACCTGATCAAACTTTTTTTTTCAAAATCCAACCAGGTACTGAAGATTTATGAATTTTATTGTAAAACAAAAAAAACTTCAAAGTGCTCTAGTGTAAACTTCCCGAAATGGCGCTTCAGCCCTTTTGCCTTTCCGGTGTCGATATAATGTTTATAACTCTCTGTGTTAGTGGAAGCTCATAATAAATATGAATTCTGTAGTATTTTTGTTAGCTGACTTTTATTAAAGGTGCCGTAAAATCATAAATGGTGCCAATCGACACAAAGGGAATGATAATACAATCAAAATATATAATTTCAATATGTACATGTGAATTTGATGACATTCTTGGTGCTGGATTGTTAAACAGTCTGAGAAAAAATAATATTGCTTAATGTATACTGAAAAGTAAATACATCTGAAGATTTACAAGTAAATTGTACCAATTTTTGAAATGTTATGTGATAAGAATGTCGGCATGTGGACGAGTTTTTCCACTGCATATATTATATACCGTTTTAAGGCTGTGTCTATAGAGGAAGGCTTTGATTAGATTATTGTGTACGGCTTAAAATTTTATCTATCATACAATTATTATTAAAAAAAAAATTGGCATTGGATTTAAGTTCTCTGACAATTTAAAAATGTATAGTCACAAAATTTGTTGAAATCTCAAAATGTTAAACTCATGAAATTTGAATAGTTTTTATTTAAAATTTGACGTGTTTTGTGATTTTTAATATGGTCACATGTCTCATCTTCAGGAGCTGGGCTTTTATTATTGGTAGATATGTTTTCAAATATTTTATGTTTCGACTTTACGTCAAATCACAAATTTGTTGTAATCGTTCATGTACGGAATAGGTTTTATAAAAAAAAACACAAATCAGATACCGTTAGTTTTTTTGCTTTATTAAATCAAAATTTGGTCATGGAATGTAATGAAGTAATAATGATGATTACAAAATTAAGACACTGACTAAAAAAATGTAGATATCTTTAAAATAAACAGATTTAGGTACTTTTGAGATGGATTTTAGTTCACAAAACACGCAGACATTCTGTATGTACACATTTGAAAGTGTTCAAATTTACCAATAACCATTTATTTTTACAGATAATTCTACAATTTTCTGATTTAATAAATTAGTTATGTAAATATGGTCGGCCACACGGTATTTTTATTTCATCTGTGTTTACGTTAATTCATTATTTTATCCCTCCAATTTTTTTATAATAAATAATAATACGATGTAGTAGTGTGTCAAAATGTTAGAGAATTAATGTGAAATGTGCTTGTTGGACTTATTTTTAATTTAAGAGCGATATTTTTGTTTTCAACTTTTATTTTTGGAAACAATGTTTGACATAGAAGTTATTTATTTTTTTCTCATGAGTTTCTTTTTATTTCATTAGCTTCTTCTTAGTAAATTTTTATTGGAATAATGTATAAGAAAGTATTTTTTTGCCATTTTTGAATGCTTAAAAAGTATTTTTGGTACAATTTATAAAATTGATATTGTTTAATTTTTCAACAACGTTTTCCTTTGTCGAAACATCTGATTATTGGGTGTAAAGTTTAATACAGTATACCTACTATTAAACATTTAATAATGTGCTTTAGAAATATTATTTAGGGCCTGTTTCACCGACGCCTTATAAAGTATATATATAACTGTCCTCCTAATTTTTTCAGTCTTAATGAGGTAGTTGATAGACCTGTCAGTTGTAGGGTGCTGAACTTGCAGTCCGATGGATCATGTTTGAAATTTACAGTGGATACTGACTTGTTCTCTTTTCACAAGTTTTGTTTATTGCAAAGGTCTGTAGAATAATTCTTATGGTTTATATCTTCTTTAAAAATATAATTAGCTGCAACAAGCAGTGTATCATTATATAATCACAATATCTTAAATCATTTGCCTTTCATAGTAATCGGTACTTTATTCAAAGTTTGTTTAACAGGCCCTTCAGACGATACATCTTTCATTGAACAATTATAAAGTCAATAAGTTTAGTATGCTTATGTTTTTTTTTAGTTTCAAAGTGTGAACATTAATTAATATAAATATGTTTATTTTTCTTTGCTTTACCCAATAAAGGCATATATGTTTGAAGAAAATAATATTACTTTTTCTACATTGTAAAAATATGTTGATATGTATTTTTTTAAGGTACCATCATTTCGACAATCATTTTCTCATCTTAAGAATCTTACACGCATCGATACAATAACATAAACCATCAGTACGCAGTCAGTCCACCTCTTCATTGGCCTGCCTCTTGGTGGTTTCCACTGGGGCACCCACATTGCTTTCAAAGACATCGTCACATCACAGTATTTGGGGTCCACAGAACCCAACTATGGTTTCGTGGTCAGTTTGATTGGTGAGTTATTGTGTAATTATTTATGGGAAATCTTTCTCTCACAACTCACAAGAAAAATAATATCGATGGTTCCAGTGACCGGCTTGGAACCGGTTCCTTGTAACCGGGACGGGACAATTTGTCATTAAAAATTCAAATTATGTCTGAAAAACGTATGCAAAGTGTCATATCGAGATATTTCGCTAAACAACTGAAAAAGGATGGTTAAAATGTTAGTAGTAATGTCGATGCGAACAAAGGTAGTTAATTCTGTTTTTATATTCGCAGTTCAGACAAAACCTTTCAATCATCCAAAAGAAAGTCCTTCGTTTATCGGTACTTATTGCACAGGGCGCTAGATGTCATTGAACAGGCCCTGTTTAAGGTTCTTGTGATTATTTTATTTGTGGGGTGCGGCTGGCGATATTTTGAGAACGAAAAGAACTGGAACCGCAACCGACTACTGTCCCGGTGAAAAGGCACTGACATTTTCATTTGCCAAAAATAGGAACCGGTTCATTAGAAAAAAATAATATCGATGGTTCCAGTGACCTGCTTGGAACCAGTTTCTTGTAACCGGGACGGGACAATTTGTCATTAAAAATTCAAATTATGTCTGAAAAATGTATGCAAAGTGTTATATCGAGATATTTCGCTAAACGACTGAAAAATGATGGTTAAAATATTAGTAGTAATGTCGACGCAAACAAAGGTAGTTAATTCTGTTTTTATATTCGCAGTTCAGATAAAACTTTTTAATCGTCCAAAAGAAAGTACTTCATTTATCATTGATAATTCTCACGACATAGCAGTGTTGAAAGGGCAAACATCAAATCTGAAGATAATTTAGATATCGTGAAAAAAATATGGAAACCAGAACCAAATTTTAATTTTTCTGTAACCTCTGCTGCAAATCATATGCGAAGTTTTCAATACACATGGTTTGAAAAAAAATAATGGCTTATGTACTTTCAAATTCAAAACGAAAAATTTCAAATGTGTGCTGTAAATATTGTGTGGTTCGCGTCCACGAATGTTGGAAGATCTAAGTCTGTAGTTTCTGGGCAGTTGGTTTCGCAAATTTATAATATGTAATTGGAAAGAAACCATTGAGATATTTTCCTCAGCTGTGTAAATTTTATGAAAGTGATTTGCTTTTTACGAAATTTAGCAATATTCAATGCAGATATCAAATTATGGAATATTTTTTATGAAAAATTGTTGCTATAACCCCCATGTAACATTACCATTGATGCGATATCGAAGTGTGACAAAGTGATTTAATATTATCCTAACATCCATTTATTATTCAAACTATTTGTAACCCTTCCGGTAACAACGTGCCTCAGTGAGAAGTAATTTTCGTCCTTACGCATCGTAAAAACCTACGAGTATGACACAATCACGAATAAATGAACGGTCTACTGTATATACACAAATATCAATGTAACCACTAACGAAGAAATTGAAGAGCTCTGTAAGACGAAAAGAAAGTGAAATTTAACCAAATGCTTATATTATAGTTACAATCAATACTTTGAAATATTAACAATTCATTAGTTTAACCCCTAAGGTAAAATCCTGGGTGCGCCGCTATTCTGCACATTAAAGTACATAAATTAAACAAGATATATTTATATAGGTTTATACGAGTATATTTGAATATAAAAATAAGAATGTTATAAGTATACAGCATGTACCAAATATACAAAAATAATACTAAAAGTAAATCATAATAATAGATTTTTTTCAATTCACTCTACTAACTGTAACTTTGCAGCAGCAAACTTTTAAAAGAAATAACTTTAAAGTTGGCTCGTATAAAGAAACAAATTCAAAACTTAAAATAGAGTATGTTGATTTTATATGCCTATAAAATTAATATTTAAGATAATAATACAGAAATTTATTAGATCAAAAACTATATGCAACTAATGTGTTATAATACATATTACAATGTCGTTATTTGGTGTTAGACACTTGCACACTTTTTTGCTTTACCTCTTTAAAACATACATCATTTCAGTCTGATTGCGTGATATCAGAGGGTTTTTAACAGCTGACCGATGCGGGATAGTTGCAAATGAGTAGCACGGAGTCGAACACAAGCGGGGCAGCACAAGAGAACTTGTAGGCCTTCCACGAAGATCCCATCCAAACACACTGGTAGAAGATCGCACAGTTGCTGGGGTCACGAACATAACCTTCCTTCGTGCAGATGCTGTTGCTATCCGTTGTGGGAGAGCCGGGAGAAGACGTCGTGGTGGTTGTCGCCGCAGTTGTAGCTTTGGTTGTTGTCGTTGTGGCTTTGGTTGTTGTTGTGACACCGGGAGCGGTGGTTGTCGCGCCCCCGACAGTCCTGCCGATAGCCTTGTTGATGGTCCTCAGATATGCAAACTTCTCCGAGTGGCAAATGCCCTTGAAGTCGTCGGTCTCGATGCTCCACACCATGACTCCGGCCAGCCCCTTGGACATGGCGTACTGCGCCTTCAGAGTGAGGGACCTGTGGTTGTCGTAACTGATCCAGTTCTTTCCGTTTGACGTGTACGGTACCTGCGCTGTCTCGTCCCATTTTTCTGGCCACGATTGCGTCATCTGCTTCTCGCAAAGCTGAAAAATAAAAAGAAGATTTATTGTTAAAATTAGGTCATGTGATCATTATTCTTCCTAATTTTAACATAGGGTACCCCTTGGAGTAACAATATATGGAGAGAGAGCTAATTCTTTTTACCCAACCTATATATTGACGGCCTCTATGGTCGAGTGGTAAGACGCTCGACTACGAATCCCAAATCAAACATTTTCGAATTGGAATTTCTTTCTTGGATATATAATCAATTCCACTGGCTCGTCTGGGGCCTAGGAGCCAAAAAGTCTTATATTTATTGGCGACATCAGTTTTTAAATCGGTGTAGACTACTCATCTAGGGATTTTCTGTTCAGTGTACTTTCAGAACACGCACTTCATAATTAGTTTCAGTGTGGTACCGCTAAACTCAGAAGGTGAATATTTACAATTTTCTAAGAAAAAAAACGCAACCTAATATTATTGATTATTGCTGGTCATCGATATAAATACTATACTTGGTGGATGCCGCCTGTAAATGGCGGTGAAATGCTTACTATAAAGGATCGGTTACACGTTACCTCACCCCTTGGTGTTTTTACACAAACTTATCATGTTTAAATACACTTTATTTTTTATCTTGTATATTTTGTGTAGGTATATGTTTTGGAAAGAATCGACGAAGAGGATTTTCTAATGTAGGTTAGAAGTTAATTGAAAAAATGGATATACGAGCTCAAGTAAAAATCTTTAAAAAAAGTAATATATTCGTACCTATACAGATTGCTTAGATTTTACAATAAATGTAAAAAATAATTACGCCAAAATGT
This sequence comes from Drusus annulatus, assembly GCA_022651775.1. Lineage (NCBI taxonomy): Eukaryota > Metazoa > Arthropoda > Insecta > Trichoptera > Limnephilidae > Drusus > Drusus annulatus. The sequence goes on from JAGWCC010000575.1 coordinate 193,511, forward strand.
TCGTAATCCTTGCGAATAAGGTTATTTACAACCTCCGTTGTCGAGCGGTGAAGTTCATTTGTTCCATATCCAACGTTCGTGGGTTCGAAACCCGACGTGTGTAAATAAATTGCATTTAATATGTATTTTTTATTTCACATATTTTATAATTAATTGTATACGTGGTATTTTTGCTGCACCTTCCAGAGTGGCAAATACTTTAAGTATCCCTGGCTTTAGCTGTGTTTAGTGACCAGGTCTGAATAGCCAGGTACTTTACAACCTTCCTCTTACCCATTTTCTCACCCTTCCACCTGGCAAGTCTTCAAATTGAAGATATTTGATAATCGAGGAAAACTTTTACTTTCAAATATTTTTTGAAGCATAATAACATTTTGATTGGAACATTAACCTTGAGAAGTAATTACATGTTTTTTTGATTGGCAATCATTTTCGAAATTAAAACTCTTCTTATAATGTTATTAACGTATAATGTATTCACGAACAAAGATTGGAGGATGGTGGGGAGCCTGGGTGTCTTTGGGTTCGTTGTCACATAACTTGACTAAAACACTTTTGTAAAATCATGTAGATGGCCTGTTCAAAAGAAAAGGTAAATTTAGAATTTTCGCGTGCTGTGTACATTCGATTAGCATTTTTTGTTGTTGTTGTTATGTTGGTACACATATGTTTATCATATGTTAGCATTATCAGCCATTTTGGATGAGTGGTTTGTTTTTGACAACTGGAAAGGTTAGTCACGTTTTTGTGTGTTCTTCGATTTTTTACTGTTGAAAAAAAAATGGAACAAAGAGTTTGTATTAAATTTTGCGTTAAAAATGGAGTAAAGTGCTCCAACGCACTTAAAATGTTGACTGTGGCGTTCGACGAGTCTACTTTGTCTCAAAAAAGTGTTTATAAGTGGTACAAGCGCTTTACAGTTAATGATGATACAGTTAATGACGATCAGCGTCCTGGAGTTGTGGAAAAACAAATCATGGATTTTAAATGGCTGATAATGCTAACATATGATAAACATATGTGTGCCAACATAACAACAACAACAAAAATTGATAATCGAATGTACACAGCCCGCGAAAATTCAAAATTCATATTTTCTTTCGAACAGGCCTCGTATCTTTGGTCAACTGAATTATTATGGTTTGCAAAATTAGAAATTAAGTTTACTGTTATGGGAAAATATGACATTAAATTGTGGAAATGGCTGCAGAGGTCTGATACTGCTTAGTGGTTACTATATTTTCTTTAGATACATTTTTCACACCAGAAGACCCTTATAACCTTAGAACAATATAAACACTTTATCCCCCCCCCCTTTATATAAAAAAGATATACTTCCCATTAAAAAATACAACCCACACGCATTTTGCCGCCTAGCTATATTAGCTAGTTCTCCCATAACTCCAAAAATTTAGAATGAATGAAACCAGACGAGGTTATAATGGATGGAAATGTCTACATGTGAGAATTCCGTGACACATTTCTTTAAGATGGGGAACTTCCAAATTTCGATGTGATTGAGAAATCATTATAGATTTCGGAGCTCCCAAGGCTAACCGTATGGCTTCATATTGAGATGTATGCATTTTTTAAGTGGCATTCGAGAGCGTGTGTCCAAATGGGCTTGCGTGGGTTGAGTCAAGCCTTATTGTTGCCTTGCAGAAAAATTTTAATTTATTTTTATCATACACATCGTGGGAGTAACGACCAAGCAAACATATTGTCACCAGAAAGGCAAAAGGGCTGAAGCGCCATTTTGTGAAGTTTACGCCAGAAAGTTTTTTTTGTAATACGATTAAAGTCTTCAGTACTTGGCTGGATTTTTGAAAAAATGTTAACTCACGCAACTCAATGCTCCCATTGAGTTACCTGAAGCGACAAAAGGTTAAAAAAGTCTCAAACTTGTGTCGCTTGAGTCAAGCCTTCTCTTAAATGGTAAATATATTTTAAATGGCTGAAAAAAAAGTCTTAGAGAATCAAACGAGTCAGAGCATTCGAGCAGAAACAAAAAAATGATCAAAACTGCACATATAACTCATTTTTTTAAACCAAAATGTCGCTTAAGCCCTTTTGTCTTTTCAGCGACGATACGATCACACCACGATTTGTTAAGTCTTTTGTCATGCTACTTCCTTTTGCATTCTTAGGTGAGCTTGACCAATGCGGATTAAATTTTATACGCAAAGTTGGGTAATTAGACGAACTTCTTACAAATTCAGGTATTCCTCAAGGGTTCAACTTTGGTCCTTTCATTCACAATTCACTAACATCAACAACTCTATTAAAATGTATCACAGTGATGTTAGTTTTATCCTCGAATGAGATTTTGTTTTATTCTATTCTATTCTTCTCTTAAATATAGTTTGTGAGCTAGATTTGACGTTTACATAAAAAAATAACACTCGTCCAAGCCTGTAAGGCGGAATATTAAAATAGTTTTTTTTTCTCTCCTTAAACAGATTTGTTTAAATTTGTATGTTGCAAACATGCTCGGTCACTCTTTAAACAAGAAAGTAATTTCGATAAACCGATTTGAACACTTAATAGTCACTTTTTAAAATACGCAAAAGGCAGCCAAGCCCAATATAAAACTTTAATTTATAGTGTTATTAAAATTACGTCATATTTATGAGTATTTAAAACAAATACTCACTACAAATCGATCTTTTAACGATCTTCGTAACCGAGAGGTTAAGATCCTCGATTCCGGATTCAAGGGTCACGGGTTCAAAACCAGGTACAATAGGTACTACAAAAACTTGTGTCAGTTTCGACTTGGGTATTTAGAAATATTAAATATTAAAATAATATTAATAATCTAAAACAACAATATGAAACAGAAAAAAGCCAGAAACTAAAAAAAACAACGGTCATGACCGAGACACGAATTCGGAACCTCTACTCTATCCGGGAGTAACCCTCTGCCAATTAAACCATCAATACCTCATTAGAAAGCGGCATTTTTAAAACGATCTCATACTTCTATTGAAAATGATTAATATTTGAATTTTTCGTTTTGACCTTTGTTCTTTTCAGTTTCTGGCTTTTTTCTGTTGCATATTTGTGTTTAAGATTATTAATATTATTTAAATATTTAAATATAAATAAGCATCGATGCTTTAAAGTTAATTCCATTTTAATATTTAAAAATATCGTTAATCCTTATCGATTCTCTGAGTATTGTCCTGGTGAAATACCGCTATTCACCATAAAATCTTCCTATCAGGAAGTCCTGACCTTCCTCTTTCCCATCTCCTTCTCCTCCTTCCTTTAGCCCCTCAACATAGCCCAATTAGTGGTGCCATAGTCCTACTTTCCCCGGGCAGTTGGGAATCTTAAGCGCTGTTCACTTAAAAAAGTGAATAGCGGAAATCACTTGTTTACTAGTATCAGTAGAAAAATGATTGTTTTCCGGAAAATGCTTTTTTTTAAATAGCTCAAGACTCTTGAGATTTGTGTTGGTTAACTGATTTCTGCAAAACTACTGTAATTAATTTTCCAATTATTGGCAGTTTTTTTTTAATTTTCATTATTATACGACAAAACTTATATAAGACCGAAAACATTTTTCTCACAGTCAAGTGAAAGCCTTCATTAAGGAAAGTCAACAGAAACTCGTAGGAAACTGGAGAACAAATATGAAAATTTTCCTACTTGGAATTGGTAACTTTTTTTTCTTTCAAATCTTACTAAAATTAAAATGTTTCAAACTTTTTTCACATTTGGCATCGTCACAATTCATCGGTTAACGCCATTTTGTTTGTTTTTTTTCAACCACAATATATATTGTTATGATATTGTGATGATTATTACAAGTTGTAAATGTAACCTATTCATACTAATTCGACTTAAAATCACAAAGCTCTAAATGTGAACTGAGTTTACAGCACCGGAGCACGTGTAAAGGGAACGAAATTCAAAGAAAAGATATGGATACCTAACTAAATAAAATGACATATTTTAAAATAAAGGTACGGTTTATATCCAGTATGCTAGAGCGAGTTTTTACATGATATTTGTTTTTAATTGCAAAATAAAGAACGAATAAGATGCCTTTGCCACTTTTTGTGACTAAAGAGTTGTGTTTTTTTTTAAATCTCGCTGCAGCAGGCTACTTTGGAAAAATGTTATAAAATACATGTTTCAAAATTGTGAAAAAGCATAAAGTTTTTCAAACATGAAAATCTTGGCGAAAAATTTTCGGGGTTGATTAGAAAAAAACTTTATTTGCCAAGAAGCCTACCTTTATACAATTATGTTTTTTTATTCTTATGTGTCATTTAATATAATAGATAAAATAAGTGATAAAGTTCATTAAAAAAACATTTAATTTATTATTTTTACCGTGTTGGTAAAAAATATAAAATATTAAATTAATAAAGGAATAAAAAAAAAATTACTTGTATGACCACGAATATTGTTTTTGATTTTTATGACCGACCGGTTTCGCTTACCCCAAGCATCATCAGGGTACAGAATTAAATTAATTAGTTGACGTTTTGTCTCTTTCAATTCATATTATCTGTCTCTTTCTCCCTTTGTTATAATTTAAATGTTATTTTATTGTTTTCTCATTTTATTTTATAATGTGTTCTCCCCCTGTATGTACTCATATATTAAACCGCACACCTTGTATTTTTAGTAAAGTTTAATTTTGTACCCTGATGATGCTTGCATTTTTATAGAAAGCAACAACAAAGTGATTGCTTTCTACGAAAACATAAATTAATAAATTAAAAAAAACTGTTGGTTTGAAGTTCACTATTTGACACTTGATTATTTTATTTAGTTTTTGATTCTTAGATTTATTTGAGGAAAAAGTCATATTCATAAATTATTAAATTGCTCAATTACATCGTTTTCATTGCTAGGCTTGCTTGTTAGATACTAAATTCCCTAATCTATATTTTTTCTTCGCACTATTGCGCAAATATCTGGCTCCATTGTCATACCAAAAGTCCAAAATTTTCACAGCTAAAAATCATTAATTTATATGTTTTCGTATTTTAGTCTAAATAAGGTATTATTGAGGTATTTTTTTTCTTTTTTTTTGTAATTTTGTTGTTTTTTTAAGCGCTCTTGAGATGACAATTCATAAGCATGGTGCTGTAAAAAAGATTCAAGTATTCTTATGACATGTAAAACCCTTTTTACCATTGTTCAGTTATACACAAAGCTCTATCACAAATAACGTTATAATACGACAGTATTTCGCCCGCATTGTTTTTGTGAGGAACTACAGAATGAAATTTATTAGTCAGTTTGTATTTTGAGCAAGGTTACTAGTTTTTACTTTCTCGAATTCACTTACGACTATGAAATCTGACAAACTAATTTTATTTATATTCTATGTGACTATCGCTCGAGAGTCCTAACTGGCCGAAGTTATTGGGGCCGTCGGCATCTCCGATTGGGGGTTTATTACAAAAAGATCCCGTGCTCCCGGTTCGGAGCAGAGCCGGATCCACCGTACGTTCAAGCTGGATTCACACCAACGTCCGGGTCCGCTCAGTGATGATATTGTTCCGCAAGAGAGCTTATTGATATGGTATGAATATCAATCAAGGAGTATGTGCCAAGACAAAGTTGTGTGGCAGTATATAATTAATAATTAATAATATTATTTAGTGATAAAAAAATGATTTTTAAAAAGGAAAATTTGCGATTTAAGTATTTTTACACACCAAAATAATTATTTAACTATCTAAGTAGTTAAATATCACAAGGGTGGGCAGAAGGATAAACTGCCACACAACTTTGTCTTGGCACATACTCCTTGATTGATTTTCTTACCGTATCAATAAGCTCTCATGCGGAACAATATCGTCAATGAGCGAATCCGGACGTTGGTATGAATCCAGCTTCAAACTGTGCAAAAAATATAGGCGCCATCTCTGAAGGGGCGCCGTGAAAATAAAGATCTTACTTAAATTCAATTCATATAAAAATTTCCCCAAATTATTTTTAAAATTACCCACATCATGCGATAATTATGTTTTTTTATTGCGCTGGCAGCATGTCTGTGCATTTAACGACTAACGAAAATATATGGAATATGAAAATAGCTTTTTGTCACGAATTTTTTTTACGAATTGCATACTGGTTATTTAGACGTAAAGTCTGTTTTTCTATGGAGTGTTATACGTTAAAGTTATGCGAACAAAAGTCTATAACCAATCACCGTGGCCGTTTTTTTTCCATGTGTGCAATCGGCACTTACTGCACAGGACGCCAGACGTCGTGGAACCGGCCCTGGTTTGGAGCCAGATAACTTACCGTTTTATTAAAATTTTTCAACAATTTTAATAAATTCTCCGTTCTAAGCTTTTCAAGTCTGGATAGGTTAGGATTAATTAAAATTTACGAATTTGCACAAGTGGTAGTTACGCACAACATTAAACACATTATAATGTCATGTTCTTGTATATTTTCTCTAAGGAATACTGATGGCTGTCCATATGGGTGGAGGCTGTAAGCCAAAACCATCAAAAAACACTAAACCCACTATCACTACTCCCCAAACCACTACTCCCACGACCATTTCTCCCACGACCACTTCTCCCACGACCACTTCTCCCACGACCACTTCTCCCACGACCACTTCTCCCACAACCACTACTACTAAAACCACTTCTCTCACTACCACGACCCCCGCTACTACGACTCTCTCCACTACGACTATAAAGCCAATGGAATCCTCATCAGTGATAACATCCCCAGCTACCAGTGCAATGACTAGTGTGAGTACAGCATCTCAAGACACAAGCACTGCTGAAGTATCAACTGCACCTTCTTGGACCCCCCGAGATTGCCCCGTAAATTGTGAGAAAACCTACGACTGGGTGTGTGTTAAATTTAACGGGACACAAGGTCGAGTTCAAAATATGTGCGCTTATCATTATTTCTGCTGTAAACATAAAACGGGTAAGAGATTATTTATTTGATGAAACAATGCTTTAAGTGTCGCTTTCTATAAACATTTCCACTATTATTAACCGTAAAAGCATTTGGTGCCACCTGGGAGCTGATCTAGCAACTCAAATTTTAAACCAACCACGACCCTCGTAGGCCGGGCAGCGAGTTTTTGATCAGGGTAGACAGTAAGAAAAACAGCGGATTAATTTATCATAAAGATAAGTACCGACAGATGTCAATGATCGGTATTGCATTTGTTCTGTAAAATATCTAGCAAAGCTACTAACACAAACGAGCCATTTGAACGCGCAGAGAGCTCACAGAATACATGCATACATACTTTGTGTAGTGCAGTGAACATAGAACAATCTACTCTGAAGTTGGTGGCGTTTGGGCATATGTAGTTACTGATTTTGACACGTTGTATTAGGACGGTCAGTGGGGCGCTTTCGGTGGGGCGCTTTTAGCTGAACCTCGCAAAGTGCAGATTTATTTTTTAAAGTATTTTCATATAATTTAATTCAATATAATTCCTATTTTTATGCGAGTGCGACAGAGTAGGCAGAGCAATAACATACGGGAGGGAGCGCTTCTGTTGTCAGTATTGATGATTTTGTGGCTAAGACTAGGGCTAGGGAATTTATCCATCCATTTATGGCACATGTCGACATAATGTTTTTGTTTATTTGTATAACCACTTTTTCACAGTATTGTAATAAACAAAAATATAGGATATAACCTAAAAAACCGTTGAGTTATGTCCTGTTATGTCGCATAACAAAACGTAGTGGGTGGAGTCGCCGGAGACGCGGGAGACGGAAAACATGCTTACATACCGAATGGTGGTGCTATATTATGTGAGAACTTGTCTTGTCTCTTTCTCTCTCACGGTTTACGACAGAAAAACCCGGAGAAAATGATTTATCGTAAATTTGTATAAGTTGGGTAAAAATATGTAGCTCTCTCTCCGTATAAATTCTTGCTCTTAGACTCAGGCAGTAGGGATGCTATGGACAGAGGACGCTGAAGTGACCCGAGAGAGATACGCTTGGAGTCACCTTGCACAAGCGATGTACTAACAGGACGGGGAGAATAAGGTGAAAGATGTGAAAATCGACATTGATCTTTTCGCTTTCAGATTTCCCCATTGTAAGACATTGGAACAATAGTGATTGCCGAGTACGCTTGCGGGTAGTTGGCTCGCCAGCGGAAGAAAATGTCTTCTGCAGAGAGCCATGCGACGGCCACTACTACTGGATGTGCGGCGAGTTTAACGGAAAGCGAACTCGATTCGAAAACGTTTGCCTGATGTATCGGTACAACTGTATCCATAAAACTGGTGAGTAATTGAAAATATAATATATTACGTACGAACGGATTAATGGTAGATTCACACCAACGTCCGGATCCGCTCAGTGACGATATTGTTCCGCGAGAGAGCTTATTGATATGGTATGAATATCAATCAAGGAGTATGTGCCAAGACAAAGTTGTATGGCAGTATATCCTTCTGCCCACCCTTGTGATATTTAACTACTTAGTTAGTTAAATAATTATTCTGAAGTGTAAAAATACTTACATCGCAGATTTTTTTTTAACCATTTTTTATCACTAAATAATATTTTTAATAATTAATAATTAATTATAAACATATTATTTAGTGATAAAATAATGAAATTTAATTAAAATACCACCGGGTCAACAATACTCGATTGCGCGTGGCAAACCATCTGCGCCTGCGTCATCAAAGTTTTATAGCAGATGCTTCTGAAAGCAACGATCATCATTTGCATCAATTAAAAAAAAAAATCTTGGCAAGATACATCCCGCGATTTTTCACGGGTAACAAATAGTCGAAAAGGTCGCGGGTTCAAACCCGGCGTGCGCCAATAACTTTTATTTAATTAATATGTGTCCTAACACATTTAATTAACATAAAAATAATTTAGGCACGTTTCAGAGTGGTAAGTATTGCCCTGGTGAAAGATCACCATTCAGAATCGAAACGTTGCTTGAAATGGCTTTAGCCGTGTTTGGTGACCAGACCTGAATAGCCAGGTACTTCCTAACCTTCCGCTTCCCTCTACCTTCAGCCACACAACATTCCCTATCTGGGGATGCCATAGTCTCACTGGCTCTAGATAGTTGGGAGCAGTTGAGACTCTTGTGCCGTATTCATATGAAAAAAATAAAATAAATAGTCAGTAAATAATTATACTCGAAAAAGATTAATCTAGGTAATTGCAATAAAATAGCCTTAAATCAATCTCAAAGTTCACATGCTCCATGGTGAGTTGAGGAGTCCTAGCTATCAACTAACCTAACATTTATTTAGTGCACCAAACCTTCAACTTGGAACTTATCTGTAAACTGACTAATATAAATATATTTTTTTAGATTATATACAAGTTAATAATTGGTCTTACAATATAGTGGATTGCCCCGATGGTACTGTAGAAAGATATACGCCCATGGACAAAGTGGTTCACAAAGATTACGTGAAAAAATATTATAATTATGTTTGGTGATAAACTACGTTTGTGCAATTTATAAAAAAAGTGTAAAATGTTCTAAATATCCTCTATTTGGTTTCAATAAAAGTCCTACTGCAGATCTTCTCCAGAGCTTTTTAGATCTTTGAGGTACGCCTACAAAGCTTGTATCAATCGACGTCCCGTTCCTGTTCCCGTTCCCGTTCCCTGTTCCTGCTACTGATGCAGTGGTGAAGTTACACCGTCTACTGAGGTCTGTATCAATCGACTTCCCGTTCCCGTTCCCGTTCCCGTTCCGTTCCCGTTCCCGTTCCCGTTCCCGTTCCCGTTCCCGTTCCCGTTCCCGTTCCCGTTCCCGTTCCCGTTCCCGTTCCGTTCCCGTTCCCGTTCCCGTTCCCGTTCCCGTTCCCGTTCCGTTCCGTTCCCGTTCCCGTTCCCGTTCCCGTTCCCGTTCCCGTTCCGTTCCCGTTCCCGTTCCCGTTCCCGTTCCCGTTCCCGTTCCCGTTCCCGTTCCCGTTCCCGTTCCCGTTCCCGTTCCCGTTCCCGTTCCCGTTCCCGTTCCCGTTCCGTTCCCGTTCCCGTTCCCGTTCCCGTTCCCGTTCCCGTTCCCGTTTCCGTCCGTTCGTTTTTGTTTTTCCTTCTAAATAACAGACAATCACGGAGTAAGTTTGATGGCCTCCATGGTCGAGTGATAAGACGCTCGATTACGAATTCAAAGGTCGCGGATTCAAACCCGGCATGCACCAATATTAATATGTGTCATAACACAATTTAATTTGTATAAAATAATAATAAAAATAAAAATTTAAGAAGTATTTGCGGCATGTGCCAGAATGACACTCTTAGTATTGCCCTGGTGAAAGACCACCATTCAGAATCGAAACGTTGCATGAAATGGTTTAGCCGTATTTGGTAACCAGATCCGAATAGCCAGAGGTACCTCCCAACCTTTCTCTTCCTCATCTTCTTCCCCTCCCCACTACCTTTCAGCCTTACAACATACCCCTATTGGGGATGCAATAGTCTCACTGACCCTAGACGGTTGGGTGCAATTGGGACTCTAGTGCGGTATTCACTATAAAAAAAGTCTACCCTTAAAATCAATAAAAAACATTCTGTACATCGAATCCCTCGGTGAGTGAAAGTCATCAACGCAAAGGTCTACAATTTGCGACGACCGACTGAAACCGAAGGTAAGTTCCTGAAAAAGCACGTCTCCCCAACAGCCCCCTCGGCGAGTGTTAACTTCGAAACTTTTAACATTTTTCGTAGAATATTATGAAAATCACTGTGAGCCACTAGCACAGGTAGGTTCTCAGACAAGCAGAGTGCCTTGTCACAAATTATAAATCGACGGTAATATTTTAACATGGAGCTGGTTGCCTGATGCTTGATGAAATTTACTATACTCTAAGCTTATATCGTTATTGAATTTCTGAAGCCGGTTTTACATAAAATCATTTTGAATCATGACCGTGTCAGATACAAAAAAGAGGTAAAGGTAACAGAAAATCACTGTGAATTAGAGATGGTCGATATCAGAATTGGGTGTACCTGCGGTTCCAGTTATCGATGACCGGCGAAGAATCGGTTATTTATCCGGTTCTTATTATTTACTTATTTATCGACTTGGAACCGGTTCCTTTTAACCGGGACTGGAATATCGACCATCTCTACTATGAATTTATATAATTAAACGATTCGATCTCAATAAAACAAGCACCTTTCGAAAAAAACATTAATAATAATAATAAATTTAAAAAATATATGTACTTAAATAATATTAATAATTAACAACAAAACAACGAAAAAAGGCAGAAAAAAAAAACAATGGTCACAACCGAGACTCAAACTTGGATCTTCTGCTCTATTTGGGAGTAAAGCTTCAACCAATTCAGCCATTGGGACCTTATATACCGACATTTTTAATCGATCTCATATTTTTTATTGAAGATTATTGATATTATTTTTTCAATTTTATTCCGATTTGGCTGCCATTTTTGTAATCGGTTAAAAAATCATAAAAACCATCTGGTTGTGACCATTGTCTTTTTTATTTTCTGGCTTTATATGTTTCACATTTGTGTTGTTCATTATTAATATTATTTAAATATTTAAAAAAAATAAGCATTAATGCCTCAAAGTTAATCTAATTTCAATGAAAAAATAAATATTTAAAAAAATTCTTACTAAACAATTATTACTACAGAAAAAAAATTACTTGTCACTTAGACCCGGATTTTGTATCGTAAACCAGAGTCTCATTTAAAAATTTAAAAAAATAATAATCTTCAAAATATATATAATACATACTAAACACGTCAGTACTTTATTTAGATTAATATATCGTCGTTGGAAAAGCTTAAGCGATACTTTGGTAAAAAATGAATTAAAAACGTAGTTTTGACCAGTGCTTTTCAGGCCCTTAGTCATCAAATATATATTAACCATTTAGGAGAAGGCTTGATTCAAGCGACACAAGCTTGGGACGTTTTTTAGCTTTTTGTCGCTCAGGTAACTCAGTGAGAGCATTGAGTTTAACTGAAGACTTATGAATCTTAAGCTGGATTCACACCAACGTCCGGATCCGCTCAGTGACGATATTGTTCCGCATGAGAGCTTATTGATATGGTATGAATATCAATCAAGGAGTATGTGCCAAGAGAAAGTTGTGTGGCAGTATATCCTTCTGCCCACCATTGTGATATTTAACTACTTAGTTAGTTAAATAATTATCAATTATTAAAAATATTATTTAGTGATAAAAAAATGGTTTTTAATAAAAAAAACTACGATGTAAGTATTTTTTCAATTCAAAATAATAATTCAAGTAACTAAGTAGTTAAATATCACAAGGGTGGGCAGAAGGATATACTGCAACACAACATTGTCTTGGCACATACTCCTTGATTGATATTCGTACCATATCAATAAGCTCTCATGCGGAACAATATCGTCACTGAGCGGATCCGGACGTTGGTGTGAATTTACCATCATTGTTAAAAAAAACTTAAACTAAACTAAACTAAAGTGCTCCGGTGTTAACTTCCAAAAATGGCGCTTCAGCCCTTTTGTTCGATTTGGGGATGCCATAGTCCCACTGACTTCGGACAGCTTGGACTATTCACACTATTCGACGCGGAATTCACATAAAACGTAAAAAAAATAATCTTCTAGTGGGTGATACTGAGAGTACCTTCCACGAGGTACAAATATTTCAAGGTACTAGAAAGACCAAGATTATTTATTAAATATTGAGAATCTTCCTTACCTCATTCAATCCAATCATGCCATTCTCATAAGAATACTGTCCGGCGATTCCGGCCCCAGACGAAGGTGCACCAACAGAAGTATCTGCCTGGTTAGTCAAGCTGAAGGTTCTTCCGTACAGCGGGAGGCCCATGATCAGCTTCTCCTTGGGGGCGCCGTTCTTCAGCCAGTAGTCGATGGCCGTCGCGACGTCGTAGGAGTCGGCGGCGGCGACGCCGGTCTCGTATTGGCGCAGATTGGCGTTGTGGCCGGTCTTCTTCTCCCAGGCGCCGTGGAGGTCGTAGGTCATCACGTGGATGAAGTCGAGGTACCTGGAAGGATAGCGGATGTGTTTCACTTGATAGATTGATCATTTTACATTGCAAACGACCTGACCGGTTTCACCTTATGACGGGCATCTTCAGACTGAGCATTTGGAGCTTCACCACGAATGAAAAATTTAAAAATTAGGTTTGTAAACATGGTTAAATTTATTACCTACTTGATAAAAACTTGAAAAAGGGACGCTCAGACTGTTAGGAAACGAAAAAAATAGGTGTAAGGAGAATGTATGACGCGAAAATGGACGGTATAAGAAGTCGGAGACGTCCTAAACAAATACTTGAACCGGGTTATGTCAAGGCTTAGAATAATAAAAGATTATGTATGAGACGATGTATGAATGTGAGTGAAGCAAGAGGTGTGTGCTGAGACAGAGTTGGGTGGCGTTCCATCTTATTTTTTTTACCTCTGCGGGAAAACGGCATTGTATACCTAAATACTAGCGTTGGGAAAAACTTCAATGTTTTGTGAATGCTTCACGAACTGCTAGTTCTTTTAAATGAACCCTTTGCAGTGAACACTTCAATTGAAGTCGAACTCGCAAAAAAAAGATTTGAATAGATCCGGTTATTTGGTCAGTTTTTTTGGAACCGGTTCCTGGATATTTTTTCTAAAAGTACTGGAAAATCGGCAAAAAAGTTCCTCGCCAAAACAAAAGTACTAGTCGGTAGAGATTTGAAATTGGAAAGAACTGGAACTGGTTCCTCGTCAAAATGAAAGTACTAGTTAGTAGAGATTTGAAATTGAAAAGAACTGGAACTGGTTCCTCGCCAAAACAAAAGTACTAGTCGGTAGAGATTTGAAATTGAAAAGAACTGTAACTGGTTCTTCGCCAAAAGTACTAGTAGGTAGAGTTTTTAAAACGAAAAGAACTCCCAAAAAAACACGTTCCTTTAGATCGAAGTACTTTGAAGTCGAACTTTAATTGAAGCATTTGAAATTAGGTACTTCTAATTAAGTCGCCTTTGAAGTTCGACTTCACAACTGAATTGCTGCAAATTAAAGTAGTTTTTTGTAATCTAACTTCCATTGAAGTATTTGTTTAATGAAATTAAATGAATGAAGATTGAAAAGAAAAGAACTGCCGCAAATTGAAATAGTTGACACGGAGCAGTCACAACGCTAAAATGAACTGCCAACTTCAATTGAAGTATTTGTTCAATGAACAATAAAGGAAGTAGGAACTGCGGCCAAAAGAAGTAGTTCTTTCGGAGCGGTCACAACGCTACTAAATACTGTTTGCAATCATAGAAAATACACATAAAAAGCGTTTGCATATGAACATACTCTGTATTCAATCACAATAAGTAGGTATTACGTTATTATAGCTATTCTATTCGCATAGTAAGTAAAAAGGAACCTAGGCGCTCGCTAGTACCGCCACCACTGCGACGGCTTCCCAGACTGCCAAGGCCGCTGTCACACCACTGACCAATGAGACAAGGTGTGATTTGTGCTTATTTTCTGTTCACGTACTAATTTAACATCTCGACGGGGCTTGCATGGTCAAGTGGTAAGACGCTCGACTATGAGTCCAGAGGTCACGGGTTCGAACCCGGCGTGTGTAAATACATTTTATTTAATTAATATATTTGATTGATACAAATAAAATATGGTATGGTACGGTCTCCATAGTCGAGTGGTAAGACGCTCGACTACGAATCCAAAGGTCGCGGGTTCAAACCCGGCGTACGCCAATAACTTTTATTTAATTAATATGTGTTATAACACATTTAATTCATACAAAAATAATAAAAAGTATAATTGCGCCACGTTCCAGAGTGGTAGATACTCTAAGTATCGCCCTGGTAAAAGACCACCATTCAGAATCGAAACGTTGCTTGAAATGGCTTTACTAGCCGTGTTTGGTGACCAGATCTGAAAAGCCAAGTACTTCCCAACCTTCCTCTTCTCAATCTCCTTCCCCTCCACACTACCTTCAGCCTCACAACATACCCTATTTGGGGATGCCATAGTCTCACTGGCTCTAGACGGTTGGGAGCAGTTGATTTTTTTTTTCAAATCAAAAAATACGTGATTTCGTTTTTTCTAAAGTTTCTATTTTAGTTTTAGTACAGGTTGATCTTATTCTATGGCTTATATACTATTTTTGGGATGTCAGGGGTAGTAAACCATGATTTTACGTGTATATATCAGTATTGCTGTATGATTTTACTAGTTACAAGTTACTTTTAGTTTACTATTTTATAAATATAAAATATATTTATTTATATAAAACATATATATATGAAAAATAAAAGTAACTTGTAACTAGTAAAATCATACAGCAATACTGATATATACACGTAAAATCATGGTTTACTACCCCTGACATCCCAAAAATAGTATATAAGCCATAGAATAAGATCAACCTGTACTAGTCTGAAGATGGCCGTTATGGGCTGAAACCGGTCCAGTCAAAAAATAAAAAAAGGGGAATAAAGTTATAAATTTGTTTTATTAAATCATTAAAATGGAATTCCACCATGAATTAACAGTTACAAAATTAGAAATAATAAATATATTTGGTTTGACAGCTGTTGAAATCTTGTATTGCAATCGTAACTTTACTATAGATAAATTGTTTATCACGTCCGTCATTGCTAACAACTGGTGGTAGTGGGTATCTGCCCAGTAAAGAAAATATCCAATTAGTCGTTAGGTTACGGTAGGTAAAACAGATTTCGCATTTACCGAGCCAGTAGCGGTAGATTACCTCGTGTAATGGGCAGTATAATGAATACTATAAAGGACCAATTACACAAACCCTAAGCCAATCGTCCGCAAATATCAAATATATCACTTCGTTTTTTTTGGGCCTAATGAAAAAGAAAACAGGAACCTTTTCTCCTTAGATATTCATTTATAATCACCCCTTGGAGTTTTGCTGTGTTAAATTATTAACTTATATGTTTGAAGTATTTTGTTATTCAACAAATTGTATTTTTTTTTTTTTTACGTGAATACCGCACAAGAGTCTCAACTGCTCCCAACCGTCTAGAGCCAGTGAGACTATGGCATTCCCAAATAGGATATGTTGTGAGGCTGAAGGTAGTGGGGAGGGGAAGGAGATTGGGAAGGGGAAGGTTGGGAAGTACCTGGCTATTCAGATCTGGTCACCAAACACGGCTAAAGCCATTTCAAGCAACGTTTCGATTCTGAATGGTGGTCTTTCACCAGGGCGATACTTAGTGTATCTACCACTCTGGAACGTGCCGCAAATATACTTTTTACTATTTTTACATGAATTAAATGTGTTATGACACATATTAATTGAATAAAAGTAATTGGCGCACGCCGGGTTTGAACCCGCGACCTTTGGATTCGTAGTCGAGCGTCTTACCACTCGACCATGGAGGCCGTCATTACTATCGTTACATTAAAAATAATACACTATAATAAGATGCGAAAGGATGGAATAAGAAGTCGGGGACGCCCGAGGAAGACATGGCACGATCAAGTGAATAGAATACTTGAATCGGGCCATGTGTAGTCAGAATAACAGAAGAGTATGTATAAGACGATGTATGAATGTAAATAAAGCAAGGAGTGTGTGCCAGGAAAGAGTTGCATGGCGGTCCGTCCTCTCTGCCTTCCTTTACGTGGAAACGGCGTGATGGTTAGTTGGTATAAACTAAAATAATATCTCATTTTCATTTTGCCAAGAAAAAAAGTTAATTTATTCCTTCTGTGGAAAGTTTTGTTGGTATATTGTCTAGGAAACGAAATTTATTGAATTGGTCATGATTAAATAAAAAAATAAATTTAAATCACATTTTAAGTAATCCTACTTAGATTACACGAGGTTTTTGAAAAAAAAAAAAATAATGTTTAAAAAAATTATCCAAATTAACACTTGACTGGTATAAATAGTTTTGACTACGTAAATGGTTATACATGGGTCTAAATGGACCTGAAATATATTATAATATAAACATTTTTTAGTAATTTTTATTTGTTGTCTTACTTTATTTAACATGTTCTATTAAACCTATTCGTTGATTAGGCTGTTAGTACAATAAAAGTTTGAACTTCAAGTAAACACACTTTTTTGTTAAATATGATGACACATTTTTAATTCCCAATTTTTTTCCGACAAAATCTTCTTCAAATAGTTCTTCCTGACAACTGAAAGAGAAGAAAAACGAAATCGCTTATTTTTTAACTATACCATATAAAAAAATAATAACAATCATTTTTTTTTATCGTTTTTGTACGGAAAAAAAAATATTCTTAATAAAAACGTGATAAATTAAAAAAATAATATTAGAAACATTTTAGCCATGTTACTGTCACACTCTGCAAGCCACTGTAATAAATATTCTTTCTTATTTTCAGCCGTTTTTAAAATCCACCTCAGGAAAAAAGTTACACTTATATATTTATCAAATCAAACCCGAGAGAAAGCGTAGGTAAGTACTTGTACCTACGAACAATCCCCATAAAACCAGGCACGTGTTGGTTTATGTTTTCGGGTTCTTTGCGATTTAGGAATACCGGGAACGGGGTGTGTGAGCATAGAAAGGCTATTGACTTATGTTGGAAAAAAGGTTTGTCCGGGTCTTTTTTGACCCATATACACCAGTTGAGGGTTAAACAAACAGAAGAGGCACAGAATATTTAAATTTACACAGTAGTGCAAACACAAATTGATTTATTTTTGATTGTGGTTACAAAGGGCTAATTCTAAAATAAACTTATTAACTATATTTTATATTTATGGATATGACTTGATGAAGAGATGGGTTTTTTAGTATCACCTTGAAAGTTCTCGAGTATTTAAACAGTCTTGTGGTAATACAATAAAATAATAAAGTAACAAAGAAGCGATGCTAGCAGTCCACAATGGAGTGCTTATACCAACACTGATGTATGACAGTGAGGCATGGAACTGGCAGAGGAAGGATGAAAGTAGACTGAATGCTGTGGAAATGAGATCTTTGAGACGTATGTGCGGTAAAACCACGTATGACCGTATTAAAAATGTGGATATCCGGAAAGAATGCAAGGCTGATGTGAGCGTAATGAATAGGATTAAGAAAGGGACGCTTAGATGGTTTGGGCATGTAGACCGAATGAACGAAGAAAGGAGTGTGAAAAGAATATATGATGCGAAAGTGAATGGAAGAAGAAGTTGAGGACGCCCGAAAAAGACATGGCACGATCAAATTAATCAAGTACTTGAATCGGGTCATGTGAAGAGTCAGAATAACAGAAGAGTATGTATAAGACGATGTATGAATGTAAACGAAGTAAGGAGTGTGTGCCAAGACAGAGTTGTATGGCGGTCCGTCCTCTCTGCCTAACCCTGCGAGGAAACAACGTGATGGTTAGTTAGTTAGTTAAGTAACAATTGAACGTAATTATGCAGAAAGCATCCAACCTCAAAGAAGAAACTGAGAAAAAGGCGTTTGAAAATATGACGATACAAAAGCATTAATATGCGTAATCGGCATTTGTAAAGTTAATATCAGTGTTTTTTTTTCTTTACGAGAATTATTATAAAAAGGTAACTTATAATCTGTCAATGTATTTATTTAAAAAAAAGTATTTTTCAAGTTACCCTTCATTTTTATGTTTAAAACTTCAATTTAAGTAAAATATCTACAGTGTGCGATGGTAAAATATTGAATTAGCAAAAATCCATTTGTAACGCGACAAGGCGCGCGGGCTCGAATACTTTCTCGCTCACGTCTAAAGCACTGTCTCTCTCTAGCAATGCTCAGCTGTGTAAATCCAGGACCGGACTCCAATTGGGCAATCGCCGACGCAATTCTAGGAATTTCACCTATTACTCCCACTTCGTGCTGAAGGCCGCTTCCGCCGGCCTATAAAAGGCGCTGCTCGTCCTTAAAACGGCAGAGAGCCAGAAACTAGTCTCAAGGCCTGATACCTGATAGCGCGTTGTTCCCTTTCAGTGTGGTCTTTGAGTACTTAGTCAGAGAGCCAGAAACTAGTCTCAAGGCCTGATACCTGATAGCGCGTTGTTCCCTTTCAGTGTGGTCTTTGAGTACTTAGTCAGATAGCCAGAACCTAGTCTCAAGACCTAATACTGATTGCGCGTTTTTCCCCTTCAGTAAGGTATTTGAGTCCGTAGTAAGTATAAATATACATGTAAGAGTTCGATTGGGTTGTGCGCCATCGGCCTTTCAGTTTGTTTTATTTGTTGTGTTCATTAAATATTGTTTTAAAGTTCAAAGTTATAAGGGAAAACCCTTTCAAGTCTTGTGTTCATTTATTCTTGTGTATTAAAATAAAATAAATACTACGTCTCTGGACTGAACTCCACTCACTCTTTAATATAACAAATAAATCCTGTTATACATTGAATTTGGAGCTTGGATGTTTTCAGCAGATACAAAACTCGTATTTATCTGAAGGAAAAAATGTAAAACTCTATTTTTAAAAATTGTGGGTCGGACGCTTTCTGCACAACTACGTCTAATTTTTCTTCAGAATTGAATGTAGCAGATTGAGGAAATTTTATTGAAACAAACCACATTCTGTGCCGATTTGCCTTATTTTTGACAGGTAAATAAATATTCCAAAGCTCCATAGCTCATGATAGAAATAATTTTGCTGGACTCTAATAGAAGCCTTGACTGATGTATTCCACTCAGAATAATCTTTAAAAAATTACGGCGTACGAGCTCATTGTTACAGAGTTTTTGATGGTAAACACAAAAAAAATGATTTTTTATAATAATGAATGTTAGAACAGAAAGTTTTTAAGTCAATCATTAGTACCTAGCTTAAGCTATACTAATAACTAAACACTTTTTACAAAGAGCAGTGCGTTCACCTTTGCAGGAAGAATATTTTTATCGTGATCATGATGTTATCATTTTATCTACCTTTACACATACAAGGTTGTATAGATTTATGATATCGGTAAATCCACTTAGATCAATGACTAACAAATCGCAAATACACCAAGTAAACCAAATCTATAAAATCGACATTAGTAATCTACACTCAACATAGATAAACAACTTGAATTATCATGATAACAATAAAACAATGTGTTTAGCGTTCTAAGCTCGCTGGAGTATTTAGGCCATTGCCACTTACGTTTATTTCTAAGTACAAACAAGCGTAATTTATGATGGAAAACCTTGATTACTACGATGTTGATACAGGCTTATCTAGAATTAATGGGAGTTCTAAAATATAGAGTATAGTACACCTTAGTAGACAGGTGCGTCGTGAGTTATCGACAGAGAATTTTAATCAAGTCGAAATTTAGCTTAATTTTTAATATTCCTTTTATTCACTCTTGGACGAATACGAAAAAGATGTAAAGTGCCCCTTGATTGATATTGACTCTTTACAGAAACGGCAATTCGTTTGATATATTCTCTCATCATAGCACACGACATTGAAGGCTTTCGTGGTCAAGTGGTAAGACGCTCGACGACTAATCCAGAGGTCGCGGCCTCAAACCCGTCGTGCGCAAGTAAATTTTACTTAATTAGTATGCGTCATAACACATTCAATTCATACAAAATAATATAAAGTGTATTGGCGACACGTTCCAGAGTGGAAGATACTCTTAAAGTATCGCCCTGGTGAAAGACCACCGTTCAGAATCGAAACGTTGCTTAAAGGCTTTAGCCGTATTTGGTAACCAGATCTGAATAGCCAGGTATTTTTAAACTTAACTCTTCCCCATCTCCTTCCACCCCCGCTACATTCTGCTTCACAAAATACCCCAACTGGAGATGCCATAGTCTCATTGGCCTCAGACGGTTGGGAGCTGTTAGGAGTCTTGAGGTATTCATTATAAAAAAAAAATAAAAAAACACGGATTGCAATCTTTGGAGCGCAGACGTCGGGTTAGAATGCTGTCATTGTTCTACCGGTATTTCAATAGAAGATGCTTCAAGGAACTGGCATCATTGATCCCTTTGGCGCCGGTGCACAGTCGAGAAACACGTCAAACATTTGTACACGATTGATATTTGTCACTTGAAAACGGGCCGCTTCGACGATTCGTTACTGTGTTCAACAGCTCGGTTGTGGAATGATTTGCTAGCCTCTGTGTTTCCTCCCTCCTATAACACGAGTATCTTTAAGACTTAGGTTCACTCCTTCCTTTTCTTAAAAGGACCCACTAGAGAAATGTGCAATTCGGTTGGTTTTCCAAACGAATCAATTTTTTTTTCTTCTTCAACGTGCGAACAATTATTTTGATTAAAATTTTAGGCTTAAAAACGGCGAAACTCTACCGTTAATACTTTGCGTAAATCATTCATATTACGTATGAAAATTTAAAACAAGAATCATTTATAATGTGTAACCAGTGTATACAAAATAGGGAGATATTCTAAAATACTTTTAAAAATTAGTTTCAACCTTATTTTAATAAAAATGCCAGTCAAAATTTAGAAAAATAATTTTTCTAAAAATACATTATTAAAATTTTTATGAATTGTAAAAACTGAGTGAACATATTATAATAGGTGGATGGCGAAAAACTTATTTGATCCGGATTAAATTGAATAGATATTCTATTTTCGGTCGTTTCCTAAATGGGAAAGATTAATGAATTTGGTTAGAAGTTACATTCATTAATTAAAATCCGCTAAAAGTTTATGCAGAGGCGTAGCAGCACTCCAAAAATAAGAGTCAAAATTATGATTATTATCATAATGTTTTCTCGCGTGGGTTTCGTAAGCCATTGTTGAAAATTTGAAGTTATTTTAGGAATTTGAAGCTTCTGCATATCAACAATCTTAACCCTTTCACAGCCAGTGATATATTCTTCTGTAAAAATGGTAATATCAGTTGTCGTTAGTTATTCTATGTGAATAGTTAAGTGTTCTCAGGGTTATTTAAATATTGTTTTCAGTTATTTTTATGCTTTATTCGTTGCAATATATTTTTCAAAACATGCCTTTACTCGTGTCTGCTAAAAGTACCTTAGTGATAACAGTTAAATAAAGTTTAATTTTGATAATATTAAAATTTTGAACTTGGATAAGTGACGTTGATAGTTAATTATACGAAAAAGTTTTTTTTTTTTTTTTAAATTATGGTTAATTGATTTAAAAAGCAACCATTTTACTAATGATATTAGGTGGGTATAATAATTTCAAATTAGATTTTGGGTGGTTTGCTAGTTACCCAGTTTAACCGCGTGGTATTAAACGCAATGTTTTTATATCCTATATTGTATAATTGACTCACTTTCTTTGTTACAAGTCATCCAGTTCAAAATTCCTTGCCGTAGACTCAGAAACAATGAATTGCTGCCCCTCAATCATCACAATACTAATTATGGGTACCAGTCTAAATGATTTTTGACATTATTTACGACTCTACCAAAACTTTGACTTGACCTTGGCTTTGATTTGAATGTTTTTTCTTACGTACATTTTTTCATCGCTTCATTATAATATTATGTATGTGCTGTTCGTGTTATGTATTTTTTTGTAATTCCATTAGTTTTTAATAAATAAATTAATATCCAAGTACTAAGTTCTAGCTTCATTGTAATTTCAGACCATTTGTGGATAGTCAGATAATCATAAATTATATTAAAGCTCAGTTGATTTGTATATTATGATTGATTATGACGCTGAGTCTCAAATTTACTGCAGTCTTGGATACATTTCCGAATGATAACTTTGTATGAAAAGAGATATCATATTTTAATTCCTTTGGTTTCTCCTAAGTTTGAAATCTTCAAGTTCTCAAGTTATTAAAAGGAAAAATCATCTTACTACGCAACAAATAGAAGTGTGTTTCCGACTTTGCCCAGTCTTTGATTTATCTCAAGACAACAACTACTTTATATATAACTATGTATAGACACCTACGTAGATACTCGTATTTCTAATCTATTACTTTTCATCCCTTCGATTTGCCTAAGTCAGATATCTCTCGGAGCGAGGTTCGGACCCGGAATAACCGAGTGAGTGACGCGGGTTGAGGCAAACTTGAAATGGGAAAGTAAGGTTAGAATTTATTCAGAATTCAAATGTAACCTTGGTGAGCGCTAGCACGGGAGCTGAATTTTAAATTTCTCTATCCCTTATATTTTAACACTTTATATTATTAAGCCTCTCTTAAGATTAGTGGTTAGAGTTGACGAAAATGTGATCGCAGTGTTTAATACGGTATTGTACCCAGAATATTCAGTATGCCACCAATGACAAATAAAATAAATACCAAATGTAAAACGATAAATATGTTAACCATTCTTTAACTAGCTGTTGACTTACCAATAAAAAAATAGTTTTTATTTTAAATATGGAATAATGTGTACCAAATTAAACAAAGGTAGGTATTTTATTAGGTAGGTAGGGATTTGAAAAGATTATTTTTAAAATTTGATATTTTTAACTAACATCAATTCCAAATATGAAAAGTTCATACTTGGACGGTCGTACGGTCGTACGTACTCACAAAGAAAATTATTTATACTATTTAAATTGTATTTTGTAACACATTGAATATCTAAGGTACGAAAGATTAAAATAAAGTTTATTACTAACTAACTAACTAACCATCACGCCGTTTCCCCGCAGAGGTAGGCAGAGAGGACGGACCGCCATACAACTCTGTCTTGGCACACACTTCTTGCTTAATTTACATTCACACATCGTCTCATACAAACTCTTCTGTTATTCTGACTCTTCACATGACCCGATTCAAGTATTTGATTTACTTGATCGTGCCATGTCTTTCTCGGGCGTCCTAGACTTCTTCTTCCATTCACTTTCGCATCATATATTCTTTTCACACTCCTTTCTTCGTTCATTCGATCTACATGCCCAAACCATCCAAGCGTCCCTTTCTTGATCCTATCCATTACGCTCATATCCGCCTTACATTCTTTCCGGATATCCACATTTGTAATACGGTCATACATGGTTTTACCGCACATCCGTCTCAAAGATTTCATTTCCACAGCATTCAGTCTACTTTCATCCTTCCTCTGCCAGTTCCATGCCTGACTGCCATACATCAGGGTTGGTAAAAGCACTCCATTGTGGACTGCTAGCTTCGCTTCTTTGGACAATTTCTTATTTGCCCCAACAGCGTTCAGTCCTCCATTAATGGAGTTTCCTGCATTCACCCTTCTTTCAATATCCTTATCAGCCTTTCCGTCTCTTGTAAACATACTTCCTAAATACACAAACTCATCCACTTGCTCCAAGTATTCATCATTCACAACTATATTGCACGCTGTTCTCGTACTCTCTCTTTCAAACACCATCACTTTGGACTTACTTATATTCATCATCAACTCATTTTAAAGTTTATTAACTTTATTAAACATTTTAATTATTCATGCACTCGGTAGAATGGTCTTTCGATTGAGACTTAATGAAATGCGCAAAATCAAAAAAAATATTCATGTATACAGCACAAGAGCCCAACTGCTCTCAATCATCTAGAGCTACTATGACTCAAGCATAAAAACTCATAAAAAGCAGGGTATATTATGAGGCTGAATAAAGTATGGAAGGGAAGGAGACGAGGAAGATGCAGGTTGGGAACTACTTTGCTATTCAGATTTGGTCACCAAACACGGATTAAGCCATTTCAAGCCTTTTCGATTTTTAAGCTTTTGAACTTTCATCAGGGTGATATTAAAAGTAACTAACACTCTGAAATCGTTAACGAAGTCGTGTTACAAAAAATAAATTTGTTCTTAAAAATATTATAAATTCAATTATAAGCTCCTTAAAGAAAACTTGCAAATCGATTCATATTTAAAACTTTTTTTTCAAGTTTACATACCTACGGAAAACAATCACAACAAATACAAAAAAAATTCTTATTAACTGAAGAGTGTTTTGCAGTATTCAAAATGAATGATTTAAATTATTCTGAAGAACGTATAAGTGCCTCAGCCAGAATCGACTTAAAGACATTATTACTCACGCTAATGCATTGCTTGCATACGGCATATTTGAAACGTGTTATTCGTATTTTTTATACAATAAAAAGAGCACGCCGTAAAACTTTTCGAATATTCAGATTCGATCAACGCATACACTTGTTGTCTCTTTCTCGCTAAAAACAGTAAATAGGCATAAACAAGACAAAGGCTGTTTCTCAGCGATGTTTCGCAAAGACATCACTGTCAAAAGTAGAAATTTTTGCACCAATACACACAATCTGTCTTAATGTAATTGGATAAATTTCAAGTAATTTTATTAAAATAAAAAGTTATCCTTCTCCTTATACCTCGCAATTGAACCTCCTTCAAAATAAATTACCGTCAAAGCCTTACTTCAAGAAATAGCCAGGGCATGGGTGGGGTAACCCGAAACTGGCTCCAGGCAAAACGCGCTGAAATCGGCTGGTAAATTGAGTTCGATTGGGGTTATAAATAACTTTCAAGTACGCCACTGATCGACATAAAAGTGTGATCAAAACATCATGTTTGATTTGAATGGAACTCTTATCAAAGTCGCGTATGTTCAGAAAGCAAAATATCACAATTTTCTTGAATAAAATAATTAACAATGTATAAGTTTATCGTCGAATGGTCAAAGATTGATAAATTGTACTTAGATATATAAATTTACTCGTATCAGAGGCGGCTCTGGGGGTTCAGAAGTGGAAGGTCAATTGAAAGAAAATCATAATTTTTTTCGTAAGAAGCAATCACATGGTGGTTAGACATAGAGATTATTATTATTATTTGCATTTGTGGCTTTGGCCGGCCAATACACTTGATTTCAACACGCTTTTCGTGGTTCAATGAACTGCTCGCGATTGCTTTTAATATGAAATCAACTGAATTACACATATTTAATTATTAAAATGCAAATTACGTATATCAGCAAAGGTAAACAAAACCCAACTGCCAACTGCCACAATATACACATGTTCAAAATGGCCATTGTTTCAAATTTCAACCGTATTCAAATTTTATCGACATCTCTTTCAAGCATCTTTCATAATTGTATGTCCATCTCTGCTGGGTCATGGCCCGCGTTTCTCATCAGATAGCAGCGGATTATGAAATTTTGCATACATGAGACATGTTAGTGTTTATTCTATGTATTATATCGAATAGAAAGAGAAAAAAGATTACTCTTGGGTCAATTCTTGTTTTGGCCACGACACATAAGCAGATAAATTTGATTTTTGGACGCTAGATGGTGATACTCGCGATTATTTACAATGATAATAATGAACAAGCGGACGCTAGATGGTGCTAATACCCGCGATTTTCAAAATTTTCGACTTATAATAATGATCAACCATCAGTTGGTTTGTTTTAAATCAGATTTTTTATTGATAATTGTCGTTGCATATTTTTTGGGGGTCAATGTCCAAATGACCCTAAGGGGCGGCCGCCACTGACTCGTATATACATATTTAAAAATTTTATTTTATATTATTTTTATAGTGAATACCGCACAAGAGTCCCAACTGCTCCGAACCGTCTTAAGCCAGTGAGACTATGGCATCTCCAATTGGGGCATGTTGTGAAGCTAAAGTAAGTAGGAAAGGGAAGGAGATGGGGAAGAGAAAGGTTGGGAAGTACCTGGCTATTCAGATCTGGTCACTAAATATGGCCAAAAGCCATTTCAAGCAACGTTTCGATTCTGAATCGTAGTATTTCACTAAGGCGATACTTACAGTATCTACCTCTATATATATCTCCGATATCTAGGTCACTTTACGTGGAGAGAAATACATACAAGATTAATGATTTAATAATACAAAATTTCAAACTTTATTCCACTATTTTTTTATTACGACCGGACCGGTTTCGCCTTATAGCAGGCATCTTCAGATTCGTACAATTTGAACTGAATCTATGGACACACCGGATTTGAACCCGCGACCTCTGAATTCGCAGTATAACGTCTTACAACTCGACCACAGAGGCTGTCGTTATTGTAGTTTAAATTAACTTCGACATAAACTGTCGTTCACTTAGGCGCGATCGCCTCAAAAAAAAATTACCTGAATCGTGGTATTTCACTAAAGCGATACTTACAGTATCTACCTCTATATATATTTCCGATATCTAGGTCACTTTACGAAGAGATAAATACATACAAGATTAATGATTTAATAATAGAACATTTTAAACTTTATTCCACTATTTTTTTTATTACGACCGGACCGGTTTCACCTTATAGCAGGCACCTTCAGATTCGTACAAATTGAAGTGAATCGAAACACGACCTCTGAATCGCAGTCTAACGTCTTACAACTTGACCACAGAGGCTGTCGTTATTGAAGTTTAAATTAACTTCGACATAAACTGTCGCTCACGTAGGCGCGATCGCCTCAAAAAAAATTGCGGTGCTTACTTGCCAAGCGCCGGGATGTCGTAGCTCAGCTGCGCCGAGCTCTTCACGGAGGCCACGGCCGCGGTGAGCAGCAGGCCTCGCCTGTCGAACTCCTGCCGCATGACCTGCAGGAGGAGGGCGTGCGCCCTGATGTCGGCCGCCCCGGCCCCCGAGTCGCGCTGGCCGGGGTACTCCCAGTCGAGGTCGAAGCCGTCAAAGCCGTACTTGACGGTGAAGTCGGCGGCGTTCTTGGCGAAAGTGGCGCGCAGGGCGGCGTCGTTGGCGACCTGGAAGAGATTTAAACATAATAATTTTCGACGTTCATGGGACTTTTTAGCGCGTTCATCTCAAACCTTGGAGTAATAATGTATGAAGAGAGAACTGATTCTTTTTACCCAACCTATACAAACTTTTTTTGTTGTTGATGGTTTTAAAGTTTATTTTGTAGAACTCCATTTTAATTTTTAGGTTTTTAATTTTATTTAAACACTAATTATTATTAAATTAAATTTTAAAAAACAATTTTTAGTTAAAAGTTCTGCTAAGTAATTATTTTTATACGTGACAGCTGTTTCGCCTTCTGAGGGCATTATCA
This sequence comes from Drusus annulatus, assembly GCA_022651775.1. Taxonomy (NCBI): domain Eukaryota; kingdom Metazoa; phylum Arthropoda; class Insecta; order Trichoptera; family Limnephilidae; genus Drusus; species Drusus annulatus. The sequence continues at coordinate 221,374 of JAGWCC010000575.1, forward strand.
AACTGTCATTCGGTTCGAAAATGCCCTCAGAAGGCGAAACAGCTGTCACGCGTAAAAATAATTACCTAGCAGAACTTTTAACTAAAAATTGTTTTTTTAAATTTAAAAAAAAAATAATTATTGTTTTAGTAAAATTAAGAAACCTAAGAGCTAAACAAACTTGCGATAAATCACTTTCTCCGAGTTTTCACGTCGAACACCATGAGAGAAAAAGAGACAACAAATATAATATACCGCTTCGGTAGAATGCTCTTTCGATTGAGACTTTATGAAATGTGCAAAATCAAAAAAATATATGTGCATGCAGCACAAGAGTGCCAACTGCTCCCAACTATCTAGAGCTACTAAGACTCAAGCATAAAACTCGTAAAAATAGAGAGATGAGGAAGTTGCAGGTTGGGAACTACATTAGGGTATTATCAAACTGTCATTCGGTTTGAAAATGCCCTCAGAAGGCGAAACAGCTGTCACACGTAAAAATAATTAGATAGCAGTGCTTTTAACTAAAAATTCTTTATTTAATTTAAAATAAAAATAATTATTGTTTTAATAAAATTAAGAAACTTAAGAACTATTAAACTTGCGATAAATCACTTTCTCCGAGTTTTCGCGTCGTACACCATGAGAGAAAAAGAGACAACAAATAAATTATACCGCTTCTATGTACTGTCACGATGATCCTGGTCTCCCGGGACACCGCGGAACTCCGCCCACATTTTTTACTATGCCACTAAACTTGACACAATAAAAAAGGTTTTTTAGGTTATATGCTATATTTTTGTTGATATCAATATTGTGAAAAAGTAATTATACGAATAAACAAAAACATTTTGTCGATATGTGCTATGAATGGATGTATAAATACCCTAGCCTTAATTGTGGTGAAGGCAGTATCAAACGTGGAAGACACACAACATATATGCACAATTCCACAAAATGAAGAAATAATAATATTTATTCCTTATGTTTCAAAATAAACGGCCAGCGCACCCTTGAATACATTGTACCTACGATATTCAATAAGTTGACAAATATATTTTTTTAAAAAAGCTCTTTGATGAAATTTCCACATTCCAATTCTATTTGATTTTTCTTATGTTGTCCTTTTAACAAAGAAGATAGCACTTTTTTTGTTGTTACTTCTTACATATTTTTTATAAATATTTGGTTGGTATTATATTGGAGTCTGTCCTCATTATAAAAAAAGGTTTTTAACTATTTTTATTATATATTTCTCGACTTTTATACACAGTCACAACATCTCAACTTCGTTATAATATTGTGTTGCTATTTTCGTTATAATTTTCAATTACTGTTACATTTAATAATATTGTTTACCCAAGCTCTTGCTGACAAGCTAATTGGAATAGCTTAGGGGGTACAAATTTCCATTCTATAGCTTTACACAAATGAAAAAAAAAACTCCTAACAGATAATTAAAAATTACGTGATCTATACTGATTGAAAAAAAAACGTATGTAGTCAGTCAACTTAAGATTTTTAGACTCCTAGCTCCTAGACAGGGGAATGAAATTGAACATCTGTTCAAGAAAGAATTTCGGTAATTGAAAAAGTTTGATCAATTTCATATTGATTGTTTTATTATTTATTTAAAAAAAAACGCTATGATGACGCCTGGATGGGAACCCGCAGCTTTGGACCACTCAGCCACCAACCGGTGGTTAAATAAATAATTCGTAGTTACGATCTTCTAAAGCAAGAACAAAAAGCACACCACTCAACTTTTATCATTTAGCTACGTAAATTGACGTAAGATTGTTTTTAAATTGTGATTAATGTTTAGAGATTTAATTTTTATCATTGCATTGTGAATTATTGTTTTTGTTTAAAGTAAGTTTTTTTTCAAGAATTGTATTAGCACAAATGAAATGTCAAAGTTGTTTACGTGTTTATTTTTAAATCTGCATATTAATTCAAATAGGTAACAGTTGTTTTATCCACTGATGTAGAAAAATGATTTCTGTAATTATGCTTCTTACGATTTTCATGATATTATATTCATTCCTGGAATATAATTTCTAAATAATATGGGATAAAAAATGTTTACTGGCGTGCCATTACTAATTAACAATATTATTCTTGCATTCATATTTTACTGGTATAGAAAAATTCACGTGAATAGGTTTTTATAAATACGAGTATAGTATGGAAATACTACTAAACATTACAACTTAAAGTTTTTTTAGTGAAAAAAAAAAAACAAATCTTTGTATGTCACAACCATAAAATACATGTTTTCCTTTAACTTTTTTCAAAATTTGTTTATATATTGGAATTGACAAAAAGAAAACTCAGTCAAATTGAAAGCATGCGTACATGTTTAAACGAAATCGTACAGTGATCTAATGATTTGCTTATAATGATATCTGTGATCTAGAACCTTTTAACAAATGAACCGATAGTAAAATTATAAAACTTGTCATTATTTATGTCTTTTAACAGATCAGCACATCAGGTTTTTTTAAACTTTCTAGCAATTTCACACATTAGCGAAAATTGTTTTTTGGTTTATAAAAAATGTTAATTTTATATTCCAAAGAAAAATCAGAATAAATAAATTATACTTAATCTACATCTTATTTCCTAGGCAAGTAAATTAAGTTTGTTCTCTCTGCCTGATTTATAGATGTGAACATGTGAATTTCTTCGAATTCGTCGATAAATTATAAAATTCGAGTAATCGCTACTCACTGTAAATAGCACGCCTCGATTACCAAACAAGATCAAACATTAATGCCATATGTTTTATTTAAAAAGGTTTTGGAAATTTATAACCAAATACTGATGTAATAAAATGTGCTCAGGCAATGATTAACATGGAACGGAAATGTTAAAAAGAAAATTCGAAGATTTTAGTCAAACTGTTCTAAATTATACGTTTATATTAAAGACTAGTAGAACTTTAATTTTTCAAGCAATGAAAATATCATATATTAAACAATCTCTGTGGCAGAGTAGTACACCTTCTGACTCAAAACTCAGAGTTTGCGGGTTCGTTACTCGGCGGGCAAATGATATTTTATTTAATTTGTATGGATTATTTCACATGCAAGTTAACTAAAACAATCATTAAATAGTACATTATTTGAACCTTGTTTCAGAGTAGTAGACACCTCTAGTACCTATGGCCCTGGTGAAAGACCAGCTTTCAGAATGGGAAGGTTGCTTTTTTATCTTTTCACGTGAATATTGCATAAATTCCTAACTGTTCAGAAGCCAGTATATCTATGACATCCCTAATTGAAGATGCTATATAGTCTCACTGGGTAGTTTGAAATCTTTTGGGGTATTCTCATAAAAAAATATGAATGTTTAATGAAAAAAATTACAGAGAAAAATATCATACAAATAAAATGAGCAGTAAAAAAAATGTGTAACTCTTAAAAATGAAATTCAAGGCTATTCACGATATGTATTATATAATACTATATTGTATTGTTAGCTACATAAATTCTGGTATCTAGATTATAGGGTTATCAATTAATTATGATTATGTATTTATTACGTATTTTAGGAATCAATGTAGGTCATGTTTTAGGTTGTTTTCATTATTAATAAATATTATCGGCAATCGACACGATAACACATATCACTTAATTTTAATCTGAAAAAAAAAAATCTTAACCCAAGCGGTACAACGTGGTTTTGAAAGATATTACTTAATAATCTGCATTTAATCAAGGAAAGATAAATTGAAATTTGATCAATTTGAAAAGACGGCAGCTTGAAATCGGAAGAAATTAAAATATATGTAATTTTCAATACAAGTATGAGATCGTTTAAAAATGCCGATTTCTAATGAGATCTTGATGGTTTTTGGCAGAGTGTTACTCCCGGATAGAGTAGAGGTTCCGAGTTCGAGACTCGGTCATGAGCATTGTTATTTTTAGTTTCTACCTTTTTTCTGTTTCACATTTGTCTTTTAGATTATTAATATTATTCAAATATTTAAATAAATATTAATTTTGATACAAAATCATTCATCAATATAAACTAAAAATGTTTTTTTTGTAGACTGTTAGCTTTGCTTCTTTACATATTTACATTATTTATTTGCAACAACCACGTTAAGTCCGCCATGAATGGAGTTTCCTGCATTCACCCTTCTTTTAATATCCTTATCAGCCTTTCCATCTCTCGTAAAAATGTTTCCAAATACATACACACGCTCCAAGTATTCGTCGTTCACAACTATAATGAACGCTGTTTTCGTACTCTCTCTTTAAAACATCATGACTATAATTCATTTTTTTACGGTATGTTGTCAGCTTATTTTTTGTCCTCACGAAGGAAATGAAACCGGTAAACAAATTTAATAAAAATTGTGTCCAAAGTAATGTATGTAAGCAGGTATTTGTAAATGACTGCTTTTTATGAATTTATAATTTCCAATTCCATATTTACTTTTTAAAGAACACGAAAACCGTGTTTTTTTTACAGATAACAAAACAATTTCCACTATAAAAAAATAATAGGCAGATTGAAATTAGCAAGTCCAATTAATCTTATCGGTATTCCTACGTACGTAAATCTAAGTAAAAATGATTATTTTCTTGTTTCATTAATTTCAAGTATAATCAAATCAAAGTATAAAGCTAATAAATTTACTAATTGTATTTTTGTAGTTATTAAGCAGTATTTAATGTCCTTCAATCAATTTTGATTAAAAAATTTTTGAATAGTGCTTTTAATAAAATCACTTGATCGTTCGATCGAAACTTGTTGATAGATTGAAACGGAGTGGTAAATACTTCCAGTATTGCCCTGGTAAAAAATCACCATTCAGAATCGAAACGTTGCTTGAAATGGCATTAGCCATGTTTGCTGACCAGATCTGAAAAGTCAGATACATATCAACGTTCCTTTCCCCATCTTCTTTCCTTATCCACTCTTTTCAGCCTCACAACATACCCCAATTGGGGATGTCATCGTACCACTGGCTCCGGAGTCGAGAGCAGTTCGAACTCTTGTGCAGTATTAACATTAAAAAGTATTTTTTAGAACTTAATTGTTTGTTTATTACCTAAATTATATTAATTTATGCATCCAGAGAAGAATATACCGTCATTATCACTCCAGTGATAGGCAAACATTTTTAATCAAAATTTTATTTGAAATGAAAATGGATGTGTTTAATAACCAGATCTAAATGGCCAGGTAGTTTAAAACGTTCATTTCCTAAGTACTTTCCCCTCTTCAATTAGTTCATCCTCACTTGTGATAGATCCATTGGATTCGTCAGTTGGAACTATCGTACGGTATCATATAAAACAAAAAAAAAATTCTAACCATTTTCGAATACGCATGTATTTCAATAATTATCAATTAGTATTTTACCAAATGCTCAACAGTCACTGACAAAAATATTCGTTTCGTTCAATCTGGTGCTCAAATAATTCAGTAATATTAATATCTTCAAATTTCGACATTAAATTACTTCATCTTTTATTAGATGTTCACAAAAATAACCTCGAAAATCCTTCTACATATGATTCGTATTGAAAATCTCCACCTACATACAATATAATGGATGCTCACAGAGACGCTCTAGAAAATCCGAATAATTATTAAGGCGAATTATCAAATTAATTATATGTGTAATTATCACATTTGAAACGATGAATTCATATAACCGCTTCAATAGAAAATTGATTAGATAATCACGTGTTGGTAGATGACGAACTGAATATTCATGTTCTCATTTTATCTTCTCTATCTTAACTTTTTATTTAATGGTTGAATTTCTCCGTAGGCTCGCAAATCACTGAAAAAAATATCCTTAAATTGTGATTTTTCGATCTTTGAAAACGTTCGATCGATTTCATCCGAATTAAGACATTTAAAGTAAAATAAAATTGTCCTCACTTTAGGCACACGAGACACGCCCATCTCAAACTCTATCAGTTTATCTCTTTGATATGTCAAAATTTTTTTCTTTCTAAAATATATGTTAAAAGACCTCTAACTAATCCGTTTGCACACGTAATAATTCATAATACCAGGATAATTTATAAAGCGCTATTATTGTAAAAAATCACTTCAAGGGCGCTTAAATATTGCTTATGTATAACTCGTATATCTATGATATTGTAAAACCTCCATTTGACATTCCAAAATAATAAGAGAACCTGCATCACTAAAATATTTGCATGTTATGTTCATAAAATATACAGATGATATTATTTTACGTTGAAATGTTCAAATGTTTGCAATATTCATGCACATATTCGTGCAGATACTCGTAACGTATGCCTACATTGTTTCCGATTGGCTCGATTTACGTTCAGACACGTTTCCACGTATCACAAACGGCGTCCACTCAACATAGTAACACAGATATTATTATTTATATTGCATGAAGGAATGCATATTTTCAGTACTCTGCCACGTGTCTACGTAATGACACGTGGACTCTCACCAAGGACGCTATAACAAACCATCTCATAAAGGGCCATAGATAAACTTTATAGGCGGAGAGCCTTTATTGATAGCTAGATGCTAAAAGGAAAAATAACGATAAAATTTTAAAAGTACGAACATAAACTAAATACTACGGTGCTTTCACGTTAAATTTTAATTGTACTATTTTATTCTACTGTTTAGTTATATTCAACGTTTTATAATTGACAATTTTTCAGTTTTCTTTAATTATCTTTGGTAAAATTACTACATTGATAAGTTCTTATATTTATTATTTTTAATTTCCCTGAGATAATATATTTTTTACCTTGCTTACCTATTTACATTAATTGACTCTACTAACACAAAAAACATGATTTATTCAAAACATAAAACAATGTACGAAGTAACCTCAATACAGAGAGTACCAGTAAGTATAGTAAAATATAGTAAAGCCACATTTTTTCTTGTTGTAAAAGAAAAGAATTGTAAATATGAAGAAAAAATCTTCTGAGACATGCACGAAGTCTCTTCCATCATACTAAGAAGAAAACAATAGAAAAAAAGGAATTTATTTTGTATTGAGGACCGATCTGCTCTTGAAAATGTATGCTATCGATAAAATGTAAGGCAATTGATTAAACGTGGGGATTTTCCAATAAAACGTCATATCATGACTTAAGAAATAATTAGGAATTACCGATTTGTATTGAATATGTTAGTTGGATAATTGTACTTTATTGAATGAATAAATCGATTCATAAAATGGCCAAGAATTTCGGTCCAAACTGAAAACTTACTTTTTCAGACTCTCATATCCTTATATTTATTTAAAAAAATCTCAACATAATCTGTCTCTCGACGAATCACCTTTAGATATTCAAGTTTTAACCAAATACTGTACTGTACGAAAAATTCCATTTTTTTATTTCGCTCCCATGCCCTAATTCGGAAAAAAAATCATAATTAAAATTTAAAGTTATTAAGTGTATCTACCTGATAAGACCTGCCAGGTAAGTATGTTCCTGTATATTTTCTTATTTTAACTAGAAATTAATATGTAATAATAGAAAATAAGATCTGTGCAGCGCCTTTGAGGTGATTTTTCACAAAAACGGCGCTATAAAAATCGTCCAAATATTATTATTTATTATTACTAATGTAGTTTAGTGATATCAGCATCTGATTTTGAAAAGAGAGGTGTATTTTGTTTTGTCTTTCTACAGTCTCTACATTGCATTATGTTTTTTTTTTAACTAAGCTAATCCAACAAATAATTTCCGGGTTGTTTTTGCAGGTGTTTATTTAAATCATGTATTCTTATTTGTTTAAAACAATTAGAGGAAGGAAACTATTTATGTAGGTACTGAGAATAGGTTATGGCCTAGTACGGAATCATCTATCACTTAGTTTAGAAAGGCTTCTCGGCAATATGCTCTGATCAAGTGCCTAACCCTAAAACATCCCCTATAAATTCCCGTACCCTTTTCAATCCGGGAATTTAATTGAACGGTTTATAACCAATAATTATTGGTTGATCACTGAATTTAAATAGCGGGGAACATTATATATTGTAATATTATGGTTGGAAAATCTCTTTTTTTTAAACGCTGACCAATGCCTTAATTTATAAATATTCTGTGATTCGACCGGCGCAATTAGGTAAATATTCTATTGTTTATCTACTCAAGAAAGTTTAAAAAGATCCGATTTAATATCATTTCTTTATGGCATTTGACTTATACTTGCACAGCTTCCTAGAGGTGATTTTTTAGAAAAACGGCTTTATATCAATTATATTCATATTATATAAAAGAATTATTATATTTATCCTTGAAATATTATCCAGAGACTAAATTTGTAGGATTTACCCCCACCCATTAAACGACCCAGGCTAGCTTAGTAGGGTGGTGTTATTACTTAAAATTTAAAAGCATTTTTTTAATAACTTTAATGTACGCTGCTGTAAGTACAATTTTCTGTGTATTCTTTTTAATTTAATCTTAAAAAACACTTAATTTTTTATACGTAACACTATTTGTAACGCAAAATTTACTACTTTGTAAAACAAACATTTTTATTTATAATTTACTTGTGAGTACCTGCGTACGTACATATGCCCGAGTGTTCACTTTTTAAATTTTGAACTGACGTATATCACCATCAAATAATGTTTTCAAAGTCTAACTTACCTACAGTGCATTTGAGCAGACATTATTCTATATTTGAAATGGGTGGATTAAAGTAAGAAATATTAGAGATTCTCGATATCAGAATTGGGTATACCTGCGGTTCCAGTTACTGGTGACCGGCGAGGAACTGGTTATTTAATCGGCTCTTTTTGGAACCGGTTCCTGGTGCAAGAAAAGTTCCTCCGAGACTTTTTTTTTATTTCATGAAGGGGGGTTGGAACTGGAACCGGTACCAAAAGAACGGGCAAAGGATATAGGATATTTATATTTCCGAAAATTAGAAACCAGTTACAAAAATTGGAGAAATAATATCGACGGTTGCAGTGACCGGCTTGGAACCGGTTCTTTTAAACCGGGACAGGAATATCGACCATCTCTAACAAATATTTTTTCTTAACAAGACAAGTTACTTCCCGGGATTTTTTATGAGTAACAACTAGTACCTATATATATATATATTTATCAAAGTGTCTGTTTCATCTATGTTTTCTATATTAAAGAACATCTGCATTTATGTAAACACAAATCTCTAATTTATTTGAGATTTTTGTTTGACTGACCGTGAATATATTTTTTTCTTAAATCGTGGCACTCCTTTTCACATCCATTTGATTTACGTGTCCAAGTCATCTAAAAGTCGCTTTCTCACTCATTTTTATTAATTTATTATCTTTCATTTTTAATTATTGTTCTTTCTATTGTTTTTTCCTGCACAAACGACTCACGGTTCTAAATTCTACTGCATTCACTCTAGATTCATCCTTTCTCTGACAGTTACATGCCTCATTGCCGTATATTGAAGCTGTCGTCAGATTTCAATAGAGGAAACTCCTTTGACAACGTTTCATTGCCATCTAATGCAGTCAGTTCTCCGATAATTAAATTTCCTGAATTCCAACGCTCTGTTGAAATCTTCATCAGCATGCATCATAGTATGCTCTCGTCTCTCGTCAACATACTTCTTGGGTACTTCAACTCATCCACTCATTCCAAGAAATATAATTATCAAACTGCTCCTCGTCGAACTTCTAGACTTGCACTTCATGCGCCATGTTTATATACTCGTACGCCACAGATGTCTACAGATTACAGATTTTCGGCAAAGAATCCGGATCCGGAATCCGGAGGTGAGGGAAAATATAAAAAAAACAAATGTGTTACTTCATATATTATTAAAATAAATAAATAAAATATTTGCAGCACATTCCAGAGTGGTAGACAATCTCAGTAAGTATTGCCCTGGTGAAAGACCACCATTCAGAATCAAAACGTTGCTTGAAATTGCTTTAGCATTCTCGGGTGACCAGATCTGAATAGCCAGGTACTTCTCAACCTTTCTCTTTCCCAACACCTTCCCCTCATCATTCCTTTCAACCTCACACCATACCTCAATTGGGGATGTCACAATTCTACTAGCTCTGAATAGTAAAAAAGCAATTAAGCACAGTCAAAGTGAAGCGTAAATTCTTAACTCTCATGGAGATGAAATTGTAAAAAAATAACTTAATCACTTGGAAACAGTAATATCCACCAGTATCGCTGCTGAATGTCTTCCTTATTGAATAAAATCTAATTCTTATTAATTAAATACTACGTGTTTTGATAGTGCCGCGATAAACTGATATTGAGTTAGCAGATAATATTTTTGAATTGAATAAAAAGACGCTTTGTTTGAATCCACTTTTATTTTTGTATAATTACGTCGACTAGTTTCGATTCGACTAAATCATCTTCAGAACTTAAAAGATAAAATACAATTTATATTTTAAGTTTAAGTGGAATATAAACTAGTCGACGTAATTATACAAAAATAAAAGTGGATTTAAACAAAGTGTCTTTGCATTGAATTCATCATGCCAATTCACAAAGTGTTTGCTTATTGTGAAAAGATAGTATTGTTGTTTGAGGTATTCAATACGAACTAGTAACCTAATGTTATTATAAACTTTGGCTAAAAGGCGCTTCACATCATAATAGCAACAACAAAATATCAGAGTAAAGATTTCTTTTTTTTAGACCATTTTTTAGCAAACAAACACTTTTTTTAGGAAACAAGGGTAAGTGTATGACCTTTTTAGCTCATTTTTGCAAATTTATGGAAACTTTGTGTAGGTACCTACGAAGATATCATTGCCGGAAAGCCAAAAGGGCTGAAGCGCCATTTGAGAAGCATACACCAGATAACTTTAAAGTTTTTTGTTTTACAATAAAATTCATAAGTCTTCAGTACCTGGTTGGATTTTAAAAAAAAAAGTTAACTCAGATAACTCAATGCTCTCACTGAGTTCCTTAAAGCGACAAAAAGTTTAAAAAAGTCCCAAACTTATGTCGCTTGAATCAAGCCTTCTCTCCCAAGTGGTAAATATGTTTTAGATGGCTGAAGGGCCGCAAAAGTTTATTTAAGAACTGATCAAAACTGCATATTTTACTCATTTTTAGCGTGTCGCTTAAACCCTTTTGCTTTTCCAGAGATGATATAATAATTTTGTCAAACGGACGTAAATGATGTAGTCATCATATTTGTTTTAATTGTGCTTTGATGATATAAAAAAAAAAACACTTCACCTTGAAGTTTACGTATAAAGCCTGGAGCATTTTAGGAAATGGTGCAATAATAATAAAAACATTAAGTGAAGTGGCAATTCTTAAAGTGCGAAAACTTTTAATATTTTGTGAGAATATGCTTCTGCATACTAGACTAGGGGGAGTAAGCAAGGGTGCTCCATCTAGCGGCGTGGCGCACCACTAGTGAACAGCTTGTTACCCCGGCAAAGCGACACATGGGGTGGAAAAGTTTTTAGATTACCAGAGGACGGTTTGACGTTCTGTGTAAAGTTTTTGCGGATTATGAGTTATGATGACATACGGTGTTTTCTGGTTGCTCGGACGTGGTTTTTGCCGGAACTACTAGGTAACTACGGCGATAAATTAATGTTTCGACTAATTAAATATTTGGGATGACACTGATAAGGGATAATGTAATCTACACCAGGTTAGAGAAAATATTTTGAAAATACAATTGTTGATTCACCAGGTGATATTTTTCCAATTTCATAAATCGTAGTACACATTGATTTAATATTACCCATAAAAGTTATAAAAAGGTACTTTTATAAAAAAAAAAAAACATATTTTAAAAGATCTCGGTGTTTTGATTGAAATAATTGAACGTTGTTTCATTCGTCGATCTCCATAGTCGAGTGGTAAGACGCTCAACTGCAGATCAAGAGATAGCGGTTTCAAACACGGCGTGCGAAAATATATGTTTTTAAAATTAATTGTGTCATAACACATTCAATTCATATAATATTATAAATGGTATATTTGCGGCACGTTCCAGAGTGATAGATACTCTAAGTATCGCCCTGGTGAAAGACCGCCATTCAGAATCGAAACGTTGCTTGAAATGGCTTTAGCCGTGTTTGGTGACCAGATCTGAATAGCCAGGTACTTCTCAATCTTCCTTTTTCAAATCTCCTTCCCCTCCCTACTACCTACAGCCTCACGAAATACCCCAATCGGTGATGCCGTAGTCTCACTGGTTAAGAGCAGTTGGGACTCTTGTGTGGTGTTTTCTAAAAAAATCGTACTCAGCATCTTAAAATTGAATGATTCTGATTTTTTATATAATTCAATTGAATTAAATTTTATAATATTATTAATAATTAAATTAATATTAATAAATTAATTAATTACTATTTATTAATTTATTTATTTATATTAATTTAATTATTAATAATTAATAATATTAATTTAATATTAATTTTAAATATTAATAAATTAATATTATTAATAATTAAATTAATATTAATAAATAAATGAATGATTCTATTAATTTGATGTCGCCGAGGGCGGAAGATACTCTCAGTATAGTCCTGGTGAAATAGCGCCATTCAGAATCGAAACGTTGCTTGAAATGGCTTTAACCGTGCTTGGTGGTCAGATCTGAAGAGTTTTCAAAGTTTACCCACCTTCGTCTTCTTGTCTATTTCCCTTTTCAACTCCCTTCAGTCTTACAGCATACCTGAATTGGGGATGCCATAGTCGTGCTGGCTCAGGGTAGTTGTAGCTTTTGTGCGGTAATCATATTTGATGATTAAGAAATAATAATATATAAAAAAAATCAAAGGCAATTACTTTGTGGTTTGACATATTTAATAAAAATGAAATGATAACTTTGTATAAGATATTCTCAGTTGACGTTTTGCCTTTTTCATTTCACATTATCTGTTTCTTTGATATATTTTGAATGTTATTCTTTTGTTTTTTTTTTACTGTTCTCTTATTTTATTTTTTATATTGTACTCTCCTTCTGTATATACAAGTATATATAAATTCACACCATGTATTATTTGTTTAGTTTAATTTTGTACCCTGATGATGCTTAGGCTAAGCGAAACCAGTCGGTTATAAAAAATAAAATCTGTCGTCTTACACAAAGTAATTGTTTCATTTTCATTTAATAATATTATTATTTTTGCTTCAAGTTGATTTTCTGTATTTTGGTATGTTCGTTTGTTACAGTGTATCAATTTTTTTTTTTATACTTAATAGATTTGTAACAATTTTAACTGTGGCATAATCGCACGCTAGAATGTTCTAAAATAATCTTCTTAATCTGTGAAGCAAATTTATAGATTACATGTTTTCAAAGGACACAAGTTCATAATACAGATAATTGAATAGGAGTCTGTATTCAGAACTTGCATCCATAAGAAATGGTAATATTTATCATTAAAAAGTAACAAAATTTAGATGCGTTTTTGCCATAACGTAAATTAAAATATTTTTACAATTTTCTTTGATTGCAATCTCCTAAAAGTACTCGTAAAGAAACTTATTGGAAAGGTAGTATAAAATATAATAAAACTATCAAAGACCATCTCTTAAGGCCCGAGCCAAGATTGTTAGCCAAAATGGTAAGTTACTCGGACTTTTACAGCTTGATAAGGCAACTTTTTGATGTTTTTAACCAAAGCTAGATGCGATTTGGATCTTAAATCTAAGCACACAAAAGTAAAGTACTTAAGTGAAGTTGGCTCTGTCTCAAATACTGGAACAGCTCTTCTGGAAAATAATCCCAGTCTTGTACATCGTAAATATATATTATACGATTTGGTAAATAACATTTCTTTTACCATAGGACAATTTACTACCTTTGCCATAATTACGATTCAGCGTTAAAAAAATTAATTCAGTTGGTCGGCGCGAAATTGGCGTACGTCCAAAGTGCTGAGAAATGAGAAAACCGCATTGAGTTTCAGAATTGTTGACTTTTACAAATAAAAGGTAAAATAAGCATTGTAATAATTACGCAGTGAAGTATTTTTTTTGGTTGATCTCTTCACTAATATTTTTTAAAGTATCTTTTTAAAAAGGTAACCATTTTTCCGATAACCACCTCATTTATAAGTTTTTTTAAATTTTGAAATTGCGTAAGTAAAGTACGTTAATGGTGAAGCAAAGCCACCTGTATGAAATGCCCTCCTACTAGCAGCGCCTCTAGCGGAGAATAAAAAAGTATTTTGTTCGAATTTTATTAATAGGTAATAAAACACATAATTTCACTCGAGCTCATTAGTTATTTGTTCTCTAATTATAAAATGCATGTTCTACAATACAATAGAAATCAAACCATTGGTATAGTTTTTCAAATGATCTGTGTCAGAAAAGTTTATTCGTGGTGTGCGTTGAATTATAATGGAAATTTATTAAAAAAGAAGAAAGGTTCTCATGTACAGATTTCCGTTAAATAATGTATAATTACGGTATTTTCTTATCAGAAGTCAACTGTTATTTAACATGTAAGAACTTAAGTAAATAAATCAACACCCACTATGTCAGAAAATGTATTTAAACTAGATCGGAGAGTAACAGTTTGATTTCGAGTAATAAAATACAAATCACTAAAACGTTGGATTTTTTTCTTCTAAAAAGCAAGCTATTTAAGTATTCAATATTTATATAATATTGGTAGGAATAGATAAATGTGTTCCTCATACCGGATAAAGTTCAAAACAGTGCCAATAATGACATACTCAAATATCATAATAATAAATTGGGAGGTCTGAAGGTTGCCTACGTTGAGATTTACTTAACTATCAATTTGAATAGATTTTGCACAATTCAAACTGTAAACAATATTACTACAACTGTCTGCTCCAATATAAAAGCGTTTAATTGATAATCTGAGAAACACTTTTCAACAAGCAGTCCCGTTCAGTCGGTCTCTACGCTGATTAAGATTGGTTTTATCACGAGCGCTTTCTAGTAGAGATAGCCATTTCTATTATTGGGTGGCAGCTTTCAAGATCGCACAGAGAGAGAATACACAACAGCTTTGAAAATAGTTAATTTCGTTGCCAAAATATTCTGTGGAATAATTAGATTATTAGAAACAAAGTGCTTTCTATTTATTGGAATTTATAGCTTACGAACCGTCGTGTTTTTTTTTTTTAAATTCACGTTGTGACCGGTTTAACAACCCGCGTTAGCGATATTCTATTGCACATTGATCTGAAAAGCAATGGGGGCAACCTGCAGCGGGAAAGTGCACCAAAGCATGGAATATTTAGTCGGCATTATCTGCCTCCTAGAAAATCTGTTGGCGTCAAAATCTAAAGCAGCAAAAGCTCTTCTGAAGTAGTTTTTTGTATCTAGAATTTTTACTTGAACTATTCTGAACCCGTAACGTTATTCAATTCATGGTCTATGGAACCTTGACGTATCCATATACCCTAAGATCAGATAATTCTGTAAATTGGATATTCCATGGTTTTTTTTATTTTCCTCAACCAGGAAATAAAGAGCGGAAATAAAGAAGTGCCATTTCATGAAGTTTTCGCCATACAACTTTAAAGAATCTAATTGGAAAAAAAATACACAATTAGATTCATAAGTCTTCAGTAACTGGTTGGATTTTGAAAAATTAACTCATTTCAGGTAACTCAATGCTCTCACTGAGTTACCTGAAGCGGCAAAAAGCTAAAAAGTCCGTGTCGCTTGAGTCAAGCCTTCTCCCGAATGGCAAATATATTTTAGATGTCTGATGGGCCACAAAAGTTTTCAGAAGCAAAAAAAAGTCAAATCTTTCGATGCAGAAAAAAAAACTGATCGAAACTGCATATTTAACTCATTTTTGACCGAAGTGTTCCTTAAACCCTTTTGCTTTTCCAGCGACGATAAATATACTAAAAAAAAAAACTCTTTGAATTTATTGTTAATGTTAATTTATCTTTTCAGTGCATTGGCGTTAACTGACGATTACGTCTACACTAATTAATTTGATATTATAAAGTACCTGTTGATTTGGACAATCTTTTAGAAATGGCATTTTATATTTACTTATGTTTCCCTCTGGGTTTGAGAGATTTTTTTAAGGTATTATTAATTATCATATTTTTTTACTGGACAATGCACATTTAAAGCTTTTAACGTGTGCCTATAGTTATCAATCTTAACGCTGTCAGGATGGACTCCTGATGGCGTTTTGCAGAAATGAGACCTAATATCCTCCATTAATATTTTGTACATGTATTATTTCATTTTTTTATTATAATTTTTTTTTCTTATGAATTTATGTTTATTTTAATTTTTTTTATTGTATATTTCAAATTTTTTTATTTTATTATTATTATAACTATGTATTATTATCAATTATGGAGGGTATTGCATTGCACTACTCTTGCATACCTTCTGGAATAAAACTTTATTATTTTTTTTATTTGAATATTTCGTTTTATCTCTTTGTCGAATTTCCAGACGTATAATATCCTCAACTAACCTTGCATCACTGGGTAACAGATTCCGATGTGCAATATTGTGAAACGGATATCGGAATGCAATCGAGAAGAGGAAATGCTATTGCATTCCTTGTTATCTTCCGCGATCTTGGATTTATTTCTCAAAAGGACCCAGACTCTGGACACAAGGCGTGTTTTAACTTTTACACTGCATCCTTCAATAAAACGAAGACAATACACTCGTTCAATTCAAACATTTATTTTTATTTCATGCAACTTTTGAATACAAACATATTCAAATAAATTACTGATTATCAGTTGATCGCACAAAATATACAAAGGTTGTAAAAAAAAAGTTTTTTTTCTCGTAAATTAATAAAGCATGGATGATATTTTCTGTTGAAGAATGCGGAGGGTAAATAGAGTAAAAAAAATATCTTTGCAAATTGCAAATGAAGATAATAAATTTGGCGATATATCGTCAAACATCAATAGTGATATCAGCTTAATTAATTGAATAACAAGAATTAAGCGGTTTTAACTTTAATGGTAAATTGTGACGAATTATAAAACAATATTACAATCACCGAAATGGTTGATTGTGTATTAAAGTTTAAATTGGTTCGATTCTTGGTTTAACGCAAAGTTTTAAATGGGCGATTCTTTATACATAAAAACTCTCGAACCTGAAAGCTGAATTTTATTCGACTATGATTTCTTTATTTATTACATTTGTTAAAAAGGCGCTTTTGAGAATTCATAGTTTTCTTTTTATTTCGAACTTCGTAGTTCAATTTTCTTTTATGGGTGTCGTGAAACCATATTTATTGTCATGATTTTCCATCTATTGATTGACACTCAAACTGAGAAAATTTACCAACCCCTTGCATTTGAGACATATTAAATAGTAGACGTTTCTATTGACGCAACGAACTAACTAACCAATACTCCGTTTCTCCGCAGGGGTCAGCAGAGAGAACGGACCGCCATACAAATCTGTTTTGGCATACACTCTGTGCTTCATTCACAATCATACATCGTCTCATACATAGTCTTCTGGTACTCTGACTTTTCACATGGCCCGACTCAAGTTTTTGATTCACTTGGTCGTGCCATGTCTTCTTCGGGCGTCCGCGACTTCTTTTTCCATTCACTTTCGTATCATATATTCTTTTCACACTCCTTTCTTCGTTTATTCGCTCTACATGCCCAAACCACCTAAGTGTCCCTTTATTGATCCTATTTATTACACGTACATCATATAAACGCTAGGAATTAATATTATCATTTTGAAAACTAGGAATTAATATTAACTGGAAATTAAGATTTGTACATCAACCTTGAGGTAATTTTTCACAAAAACGGCAATATACAAATTATACAAACATTATTATTAATAAAAGCCTTGAATTATTTCCGGATATCGACATTTTTAACACGGTCATACATGGTTTTACCGCATATACGCTTTAGGGATCTAATTTCTACAATATAAAGCCTAATTTTATCCTTCCTATGCCAGTTCCATGCCTCACTGCCATTTATCAGCTTGTTATAAGCACTCCATTTTGGACTAATTGTTTTACTTCTTCTAACATTTTTTTATTTGCGCTAACAGCGTTCAGTCCTCTATTAACGGAGTTTCCTGAATTCACACTTCTTTCAATATCTTTATCAGCCTTTTTGTATCTCGTAAACATATTTCCTTAATACACAAACTCATCCACTTACTCCAAGTATAAATCGTTCACAACTTATTTGACGTATATTTTTTTCTCATATAATTTAATGTAATCTAAACAATTGTGACATTAGTAAATGAAAGCAATAAATAAACAAACCTTAGAATATCTCGCCGATCCCTCGTTCCATCCCCCGATAGCGATGATAGTCTTGAGTTTGGGGTTGATCGTCTTCAACTTGTTAAACTGACCGAAGTTATCTAGAAACAAGCAAACAATCCACCAACTAGATTAGATTAATGGTCAGATGAAGTACAACAGATTAGCGTTCACATTAAATGTTAGGTAACAGTCTTCCGGATTTCGCGGAAAACTTTTGTTCCTCGCTGAAAAGAAAAACAGAGATGTGAACTCAATTTATTGAATTCATCTAATATGGTGTCGATGTTGTGGTGTACAAATCTTTAAAGTGCAATAACTTATAAATACAATTGACGTATGTTTTTGTAAGGCAACTTTTTAAATGATTAGATAGCAGTATGGTAAATACTCGTACACGTGTCAAGTGATGAAACTGGTTATGAACTATGTCTGTATTGCTTATTTTCAGACCAGTCTGAAGATGCCCAATAAATAACGATACCCGTGCGGTAAAAAATAAATGCTTAAATAATATTGAAATAACTTTTAAAAGATGGATGTCAAAAATCCTAAGAAATTAAAGATGATATTTGTAATTTTCAATGAAAATATGAGATAGTTTAAAATGCCACTTTCTTATAAGGTCTCAATGGCCGAGTTGGTTAAGGCGTTACTCCTGGATAGAAAAAGGGATTGAGGTTCAAGTCTCGGTTGTGAAAATTGTATTTTTAACTTATAAAGTCTGACTCTTCGTTGTGCTATTAATTAGTAGAACAAAAAAAAATTGGGTTGCAATCGAGATTCGAATTTTGAGTCTCTTATTGACCTTTTCTGTTTATTTTCTAGGTTTCTTCTACTAAATATATTTTTTCTATTAAATAATTTTGTTTGAATCTTCTTAAAATTGTTTCATAATTACAATATAACCTAATAATTTAAGACAATAACATTTACAAATGTCTTTTAAATATACACGATATTTAACGCTCATACCGCAATATTTCTAGGAGTTCGTGACAATTTAAAATAAACAAATTACGTTGTTAAAAAATACAAGGAGGAACGCATTCGACACTGTTTCATATTTATTGTTTTGGATTTACAGCTGAAATGTTCAACTAAGCTGAATGTTATTTTTTTAAATCAAAAAGCATGACATATATTATTAGGTACGCTCTGGAGTTATTTTTATTATTTTTTAAGTGATTAAGTATGATTTATGGAATACTGTTATTTTTAACGATTTCTTAAAAACATAGATAAAAAGTAATTATGTAATCCATTTATTGACTGTAATGTCGTGATTTCAGATGTTTGATTCTTATCTTTTAATCTTAAGTGAATTTTTCGAAATCCTGAGAATAATAGGAATTATTATTGTTGAAGTGCATCGAAAGATTTCCAGAGGAAATGTTGTCATCGTGAACGCGTAAAGTTGTTCTAGATATTCTATATTGGATAAATAGTTTTCCTATGATTTGCCTTATCGTCGCTGGAAAGGCAAAAAGGCTTAAGTGACACTTCGGTCAAAAGTGAGTAAAATATGCAGTTTTGATAAAACGAATTCTCTGATTCGTTTGATTCTGGAGTTTTTTGTGGCCCTTCAGCCATCTAAAATATATTTACCATTTGGGAGAAGGCTTGACTCAAGCAACACAATTTCGGGACGTTTATTTTAGGTTTTTGTCTCTTCAGATAATTTAACGAAAGCATTGAGTTACCTGAGTGAACTTTATTTTTCAAAATCCCAACAGGTACTTAAGAATTTTACTGTTTCTCTGGTGTCAACTTACGAAAATAGCGCTTAAGTCCTTTAGCCTTTCCGGCCATGATATGTGAAAATAAAACTAAGCCACACTTAAGCCAGCAATAATAGTGACTACGAATGATATTATTTTGTATATTATCTAAATCTATGGATTAACTCAACATTTACTAAGAGTGTTATTTAGATTGATTATGCCATTGCACGGATTTAAAAAATGCCACTGCACTGTATATTCAAACAGGCAAAAAATCAGATTTTAAAAAATGTATTTCATAAAAAACTTTTCTTTCCATATTGGATTGATTTAAAAAAAATCTTTCTCGTGTTGACTCTGCCTCGAATAATGCGATATTATTTGTTTAATACACTTTATTTTGTTCAGAGTTAGCACTAAAAATGACGCAAAACTTTAATTTCTAGCAATTTAATACAAGCAATCTTACAAACGATGTATCTGAAAATTTTCTATGGGTAGTTGGAAAAATGTCTGAGGTTTCCAGTGAATACAATTTTACAGTTCTAATCCTTTAAATTCTATGAAAAAAAATATTAAAATATCTGTAAAAGGAGCGGTTTCGAAACCAGAAAAGGTATCTTTGAACGTTTTACCTAAAATTCCAGTTTGCTTTACAAAAATAATTTTTAAAAATAACTGTGTTCACTTCCAGGTTTCCAACCTCAGATATTTTTCTAACCACTCGTATAAAATGAACAGATTAATTGAATTGAATGAATTGCTTGTAAGAAAAAGTCATAGTGTATCTTTTTTTGGGTGCTGACCCCCAAGCTCGGTACCCAACTTCAAAATATTACAAAATTTAAGTTAAAAAAACAATATTATAAAAAAAGCAATCACTTTGTGGTTTGACATATTTGGTGAAAATGAAATAATAATTTTGTATAGGACCACAGATTTGAAATAAATAAAATCACAAATCTGTGGTGTTATATAAAGTTATTATTTTATTTTCGTCAAAAAAATCAAGTTTTTCTCCATCTGTTTTCTTTTAATTTTATAAAAAAACAGAAATAAAAGGCGTTCCTCGGGGGTGGGAAAGCATGAAATTTTCTGGTCTTTTCCTGAAAAAGGAGAGGTAGTAGAAAAATAAAACCTTCACCTCCTTACGAAGAAGAGAAACGAGAGAAGAAAAAAAGCATGAGTTTCGGATTCCCAACATTTAAAAGCAGGTGGCAACCGATGTTTTCTTTTATTTGTAATTTCTTTTGAAATATTTATCTTAACGAGATAGTGCAGTATGAAAAGGAGGCAAATAAGAATAAAAAAACTGCATATAATCTTGAAAACATAAATGAAAAATTCCGCCTCGCTCAACTTATGAACATGTCGAGGAAAAACGCAATTGGAAGACACAAATTAGTAGGGGCGAGGAGTTATATATTTTGCTTTAATTTAATGAAAAAAGTAATGCTCTGCTATTGTAAGACAAATATATCTCAAATGTGTAAAAAATATTTCCTAAAAGTACGACCCGATCCGATAAATTACTAGAATAAAAAATAAAAAAATATGACAAAATTATTTACAACCTGGATATTCACAGACATAATACAAGGATAGGTATGCAAATAAATCTGAATACCAAAAATTACTAAATCCAATACACAAAACAATTTTCTTGAAAAAGGGATAAAATGTTATAATGTACGAGTAGTTATACTCGTATTTAGCAATTAATAAATTTAAAATATTTGGTAAGAACTATATAAAATACATAAGAATGTAATATCAAGTAGTATAGAAGTTATAATTAGTTACGTTAATGTACAAATAACTAAAATAAAATAAATACAACTAGAACCTAGCTTGGAGAGGATTGAACACGTGACGCCTGGGTGCGAGTTCGATGCTTGGACAACTCGAATAAAAACTGGTCACGAAGTTCTTTTTAAAAAACACAAAACATATCAAAGGTATTAATTAAAATTATTAAAAGTAATACGGGTAATGAATTCTCTGGTTTATTTTTCATTTCAAAGGTTAGCAAAAAAGCTCATCTTATGCTTTACAGAAAGCTGAATATTCTTAACATTCTATTACTCTTCATATCCCGAACAATAAGAAGCTCTCCGTGAAATTCGTATCCACTACGTGATAAGCACAAGCGCCTTACAGACGCCTAACCGATTCCTTCGTTTATAATTCACGGGTGGAGGTGTAAAGTCAGGTAAGTCAGAAAATAAAATTTGAAATTGTAATTTTTCGCTGCCCCGCTCTAGGCTGATTTTTTCTCATTTTTATACTGGTGCCATCTCTTACCGGAGGTTGATCATCATCAGAGCAGTCTTCACCCTGAACTTTCGAACTTTCCCTGGAACAACAGTAAGTTAGCTAGGACATCTTGCAATGGTCGACTCTCGTGATATGACCAATATATTGTGGTCAACAAAATAGTGTAACGTATTTCTCTAAATTATTTTTTAGGGAACTTTGGTTTTCATTTAAAAAAGTAATGGAAATCGCTGGGTCCGCCTGATATTGTAGGTTGTCTTAAAAAAATTCCAGTTTGTAAAATTTGAGGGACAAATATGATTTTTCTAAACCAAACACGGTTTTGTATTCAAGTTCTTTGATTCAAATATATTTTTTTCGTTTTCGTATTTAGGTGACTTCGCACCGCAACCAACGAATTTTGTCTTGAATATTTTTACAGCACAGGCGTTTGAGAGATCTCACTTCAAATACAGCATTCAGTCTCCTTTCATTTTTCTATTACCAATTTTGCGCTTTACTTCCATACATCGGCTTGGAACAGGAACTCTGTTGTGTAATGACAGGTTGTTGACGGATTCTTTGTAACGTAATAATACCATGTTGAGTGAACCGTCAATTGTGTTCCCTTTCCCACCCTACGTTCAATATATTATGTAGTCAAAAGCTTTCTTATATTTTGCAAGCTTGTTCCCAAAGTACACTCGGTAACTGATGTATTTGCTAGAAAAATAGTTATGTATCTAAAACGAGATATACAAACTGAAAAAATGTTATTTGCAATGCCGTAGCCGGTGTCAAAAAGTTCTATTTGAATACATTTTTTCAAAAGCATGAAGTTCGAGAGATTTCATGACGTTGAAAAACTATCTTTGAAGCGTTGCAGCTCTGGAAAATTTATTCTTGATTGTTCACTAAGTGTTTTTTTCATCCGGGAAAAGATTACGTAAACAATTAAAATACTAGTTACCCGTGAAAAATCACGGGATGTAACTTGACTTGCCAATAAAAAATAAGAGTTGCTTTAATCCACCCATCTCAAATATAGAAAAATGTCTACCAAAATACTTTATAGGTAGGAACTTTATTTAGTATGAAGGGATTTGAAAATACTCTTTTTCAATACAGCAAGATCACACAACAAAGTGTTTTTTTCTAAGAAAATATCACAGTAATGGTTGTTTTTCATTTTACAATCGTTGATTAGTCAATTCTACGTTTTATTGAAGCGATGTTCGTAGGACGAAGTCTACCCACAATTTGATTAGATGACCTTATTTGCGATAGCCGATTTGTATTACTAATACATGATTGACTAGATAATCATCCTCGATTATTTAGAAAGCGTTCTTCTGCCTATCGGAACGTCTGTCACGAAAATCAATTCTAATAGTGACAACCCGTTGGAAGTTGTTTTTTGTATTTATAATCAGAAATCGGTTCATTTGATCCAAGATTGCTGCACGTAAATAAATTATTTATTCTCTTTGATAACTAGCACTTCAAAACCTTCCCCTTTTTATTATCTTCCCCACTTCACTTTCTGAAGGAATAGAGGGATTATTCGACATTAAAGCCCATTTATTGGCTGAAAATAATGAAATGAAGCGCGAAATAAAATTTCAAACAAAAAAAATACCCAAAATTTTAATGAACTGAAAAAAATAATGCAGGAAAATAAATCGCTTTTCGTACACATGAAAAGTGAAAAGGAAACAAATTAAAAAATATATTAAAAAAAATAACAGTAGCGGTTGTATTCCGGTCCGATCGTAATAATTGAACCAAAAAAAAGATTAAGAAAATATTCAAACAAAAAATTAAATCAAAGTATATATTGATCCAGTAACTCTCAAATTTACTAGATAAATATTACCTTAGTAGGAAACTTGAAGGATGGAAGGGGAATTTAAAAAATCCAAAATCCACGATTCCAAGTTGGGAGATAAATATGATGTTCAAATCCCACAGGTAATAAACCGTCAGTCAAAATTATTTGCTTAGCTGAAAAATACCCCCTTGAAGGTACAGAAAGGAAAATTAAAATCGAAATTAAATAAAAAATCTTAGACATCAAACCATTACAACCAAATATGCTGACGTTAACGGAAAGGCGTACCATAGAATGTAAAAAAAAGATAAATAATATTGGATGGGACAGATGCTGTATATTGGATAGTTTAAATATTATGCGATATTTTAAATGCAAGAGATTCAATCATAAGGCAATAGATTGCAGAAACCTAAAATCTTGCCCTAAATGCACAAAACAGCACGATGTATAATATTGCACAAGAGTTGAGAACATGCAGTAAGAATGCCAAATTTAAAAATAAAATTTATTTTTTATTACGAGAGAAAATTGGGAAAAAGGTCTCTTTTTTTGGGAAAAAGTCGTCAAAATAATTCTTGAAAAATAACAATTTTAATATTCACAATTCCATTACTGCTCTTCATTTTTATTATTATTTAACGTTTCTTTTCTTGTGTAACAACAGATAACAAAACATGTTTCAAATTCTCCAAAATAGAGTAATGAGAATAATACTTTGGCCAAATAAATATTCAAAAGTATTTATAGTTTTTGTGTTCAATTTGTAGAACTCCATTTTAATTTTTATATAATTCAATTGAATTAAATTTAATATTATTATTATTGAGTTCTGCTATTTTAAGTTTTTTTTTGTTGTTAGTGACAGCTGTTTCGGCGTTTAAGGCCATTGTCAAACTGTGGTTAGGCCACATGGAAACGACTTATTTGTACGATTTTGGTTTCTTATGTGATTACTAATTACGGTAAAAACCAAATTGATAATTACGGTATAAACCTAATTGTCTTGAATTATTCTGTGAGGTACTTAACTTAACAATCTGTTTTCCCCATTTTATTTTATTTTAACGGTAGGTTTTTCTTTATTGTTTAATAATGGGATTGACCATTAGTTTTTTCCCCCGTTTATGAATTGTGAATCTATTTGTTAAGTACCTTTCTTAATCATTCATTGTATTATTTTACGAAATTGCATTATTAAGCATGGTATTATTATTATTAGGTATTTTTATTTTCTTGAACATATGAAGGAGTGGAGATGAAATTATTTTTGTTTGATTGTTGATTAATGTTATATTTGGATTATTTATTCTTGTGTTTATTTCTAATTGCTCAAGTAAATTTAATCTAAAACCTTTACTTTCAATGTGTAAAGGCGTTGGCTCGTTATAAGAAAGAGGGACGTGGTTTTTCTCTAAGAGATGAGCTGCAAATTTAGATTCTACATTATTATTTTTAAAGCAACGCATATGTTCAATAAATCTAGTTGAAAAAGCCCTTCCAGTTTGTCCAATGTATGTGGCATTACATTCTGTGTGGCTGCATTTTAATTCATAGATTCCACTGTTTTGAAGTTTAGGTATTCTACTTTTTGAGTTTTTTAGGTTAGTTCCGATATTATTATTAGTTCGAAAAGCTATATTTAAACCACGTTTTTTAATTTCTTTCGCTATTTTTAAGGATATTGGACCGAAAAATTCCAAACATGCAAATTTATCTGTTTTCGTATTATTTGTTGGATATATTAGATTGATTTTATTTTTATAACTTATATTTTTTATAATTTTATCAATATCACTTGCCCCATAGCCGTTATTGACCGCGATTGTTTTTATAGTTTATTTTTCTTCTTTATACGCGTTTTTATTAAGAACCACAGTTTGACAATGTCCTTAAACGCCGAAACAGCTGTCACTAACAAAAAAAGAAACATAAAACTTAAAATAGCAGAACTCAATAATAATAATATTAAATTTAATTCAATTGAATTATATAAATATTCAAAAGTAGTTAAAAAAACATACTTAAGGCTCGCCACCCGAAATTGCGCTGAACGTCACTTTTTAGGATTCCAATACAAGCAATTACTGCATATGATTTATTTGTGAATTCTACATGGGCAGTTAAGAAAATGTCTAAGGTTTCCAGTGTTATATTTATATTTTTTCTAACAAGTATGTATATACTTGTTAGAAAAAATACCACCAACTAAATTTTAACTATTTTATGTTTACTTAAGTTTTTTACATATTTTAATACTGGGTTTGAAATAGCCCCTCTACCTCCGTGTACGTAGTTGAGAGTTTTATGCGATTGTCATAGAGCATCGTTTCCCTATCAAATTCCCAGGGGGTCGCAATCAGAAAAATGGGGGGGGGGAGAGGGGGTAGTTAACTCTCATAAAAATAAGACACGTATACAAAAAATCTTTTTATCAAAATTTAAGTTACCTATACCCACTTCATAATAAATAAAGAAATAATCCTCAACGTAAATATGAAACACAAAAAATATCGGTCGCGACCGAGACTCGAACTCGGAATCTTTTCTCTATCCAGGAGTAACGCTTCTACCAATTGAGCCACCGAAATCTTATAAGAACCCGGCATTTTTAAGCGATCTCATTCTTCATTTGAAAATTATTAATATCATTTTTTAATTTTTCTTCCAATTTGGCTGTCATCTTTGAAGAATGAAGAATGAGATCGATTAAAAATGTCGGTTTTATAAGGTCTTAAATAATAAATATAAACATAATAAGCATGAAAGCTTTAAAGTCAATTGTAATTTATTAATCATAAATAAAGATTTGTTAATTTATCATTTAATGTGACGGCTAAGTTTGTTTTTCACTTAAAAAAAAACTTTTCTTGGAACATATGTAACACAAATAATTTCATCATTTTCAAGCGAAAATAGAAGATTTCTGTATTTGGTTGTGAAAGCCATCATGGACGAGAAGCCTTTTTCACACGAATAAGAAGTGCCAAATGGTATTCATGGCATGTATAAACCCAATCCATTACACGTTTGAAAAACTTTAAAATATACTGAGAGGGGGTCGTAAGGTTTTTCACACTCTTTTTTTAGATTTTAAGGTGATCATGAATAATTTGGATATTCGGAAAAAAATGCATGCAAAGCGTAATGCAAAGGATCAAGGATGGGACGCTTAGATGGTTTGGGCATGTAGAGCGAATGAACGAAGAAAGAAGTGTGAAGAAAGAAGTGTGAAAATAATATATGATGCGAAAGTGAATGGAAATGAAAGTCGGGGACGCTCGAAGAAGACATGGCACGATCAAGCGAATCAAATACTTGAATCGGGCCATGTTCAAAGTCAGAATAACAGTATGTATGAATGTGAATGAAGCAAGAAATGTGTGCCACAGACAGTTATATGGCGGTCAGTCCTCTCTGCCTACTTCTGCGGAGAAACGGCGTGAAGATTAGTTAGTTAGTTAATTAAGGGGATCATGACACTAAACATTTTGAAAAAAAATATCACAAAGTAGCAACAAACACGTCCTGTTATACTACGAAGGTATTTGAAAAAATCATTTTCAACTTTTGCAAGGTTTTTTTTTACGCATTGCAATTTCTAAAATTTTACCCTTTGAAGGTATAATTGCTGTGAATATTAAAATTAATGTCGTCACCTTATTTCTCAGCAGGGGTAAGTAAAAAGGTAAGAACGCCAACCTTTTTACTTTATTCCAGCACATACTCCTGGCTTCATTTGCATTCATTTATTGTCTGATCGAACCCAAGTATTTAATTCACTTTGTCGTTTTACGTTATTCAAGGGTCGACCCTCTTTTTGTAAGGACTATAACATCATTACATTTGTAAGACTCGCTAGAATGCAAAATTTTTAAAAAAAAAATGACGGAAGCCTATATTATAAAATCCATGGCCTCCATGGTCGAATGGTAAGACGCTCGACTATGAATCCAAAGGTCGCGGCTTCAAACCCGGCGTACGCCAATAAATTTTATTTAATTATTATGTGTCATAACACATTTAATTCATATAAAAAAGCCTATTTGCGGCACGTTTCAGAGTGGTAGATACTCTAAGTATCGCCCTGGTGAAAGACCACCATTCAGAATCGAAACGTTGCTTGAAATGGCTTTAGCCGTGTTTGGTGACCATATCTGAATAGCCAGGTACTTCTAAACCTTCCTCTTTTCAATCTCCTTCCCCTCCCCACTACCTCCAGCCTCACAACATACCCTATTTGGGGATGCCATAGTCTCACTGGCTCTAGACGGTTGGGAGCAGTTGAGACGCTTGTGCGGTATCCAAATAAAAAATAAATAAAATCCAGACTACAACGACACCTAAATTTGAACAGTATTTTTGTAAATTAACCGAATGCACAAGAACCCAAAGATATTGTTGAATGACCACAATTTTTATCAGGAGGAAATGATTTTGGTTGAGAGATTTCAAACTTTGGTCATATTTGATATCTTTACGAATAAGCGTCATTTGGTTTTTTTTTTGGCATTTAATGATTCACGCTAAACGTCGATTTGACGTAGTTATGAAAAAATTGTCGAACCCACAATTTGCTAAAATCGAGTTTTACATGTTTTCCAATAGATAAATACGAAATTTGTATTTACTTGCAACATCCAAGCTCCAAATGCAATAGATTTTAAATAATGAAGTGTTTTTACTAACGCACATTACTGATAAATGACTTAAATGATTATGCCGTGGCGCTTTTGGAGCAGCCTGGCGTGTTTTAGTCTTTCTCGTTATTTTTCGCCAAATAAGTAGGATGTTTTACAAATTATTTCTTTAAAATTACACTAATATTACCGTTGTTATGTATAGGTTAAGTGAATAAACTGTAAATAATTTTAAAGTGATTGGTTTCGACGTAAATTCGATTTTTAAGAAAATATTTTAAACTTCAAATATCAGTTTTTTAAATGCAGTGCCACAGCCCGAGAATGGTCGTCACGTGCTTTGATGACCATTGGCCACATGTTTCGTCACTTCGACCGCCGGCCCGGTAACCAGCATGGGGGGCGGGGAGTGCCGATCTCGACCGACTGTTCCCGAACCCGAGCGATGTTTTCAACAAATGTTTTTTTTTACTGAGAGAGGCGGCCTTTTTTGTCAATTCAACACAATCATCATTACAATATTTTTTATTTGTTCGTTAGTTATTATTTTTGCCTGCGCATATAACCTGTTAGATATGTTGTGGCGCTTTCGCAGCTGCCTGACGTGTTTTAGTCTTTCTTGTTATTTTTCGCCAAATAAGTAGGATATTTCACAAATCACTTCTTTAAAATTCCTGTACTGTATGACAAATTCAAAAAGTCCATTCTTTTAATTTCGCTCCCATGCCCTAAATCAAAAAAAAAAAAATAAAAAAAAATAAAATAAATATATAATTAAAATAATAATCATAATTTTAAGTTAATAATTGTGTCTATCTGATGGGACCTGCCAGGTAAGTATGTTCCTGTATTTTTTCTTATCTAAACTAGGAATTAATTTGTAATGATAGAAAGTAAGATCTGTACAGCGCCCTTGAGGTGATTTTTCACAAAAACGGCGCTATACAAATCGTCCAAATATTATTATTATTATTATTAAATTGAAACACCATGAAATTTAGGGAACATGAGATAGATTTTTAAAAACAAACATATTGATAGATTAAAAATTATCTATTTATAAAAATGGTCATAAAGAAAAAAACACTAATATTCACTTTACACATGCTGGTTACGCATATTAATGTTTTTATCATCATATTTTCAAACGCCTTTTTCTCAGTTTCATATTTTTGGGGTTGGACGCTTTCTGCATAACTACGTCCAATTTAAATGTAATGAAATGAAAAAATAACTTTGTATAAGACTGCAGATTGCCACAGTTGACCACAGTTTTAGCTTTTTAACAATTTTTTATCAGCCGACAACCATAAAACCCTGACTTTTACGATATTCAGCGGATAAAGATTTATTCAAAAGCTGAAATGGACCAACAGTCAGTGTATAACGAGAACCGTTTGAATATAAAAAAAAAACATGGCGTTAATCACTGAATTGTGACGATGTCAGATTTGGCAAAAGTTTGATGCATTCGCAAATACAGATATAACAATCATTTAATATGAATAAACAATAAACAATCGTAGTTGTATTGGTTGTTGGATTTAATGTTTGTTTTTTATGAATACCGTACAAGAGTCCCAAATGTTTTCTACTATCCGGAGCCAGTAGGACTAAGGCATTCCCAATCTTGTGATGCCAAAGAGAATGGGAGGAGAAGGATTTATGGAAAAAGGTTAACATTACTGGCTATTAAGAACTGGCCACTAAACACGGCTATATTCATTTCAAGCAACGTTTCTTATACCATCTCGTAGTCTAACACAAGGGTGATTCTGAGTATCTGCTTCTCTGTAACGTGCCGCAAATACACTTTATATTATTTTATTCAAGCAATATGTGAAATAATATGTACTGCGTATATATGCCTATGTATGCGTATTATCCTAAGACCCTAATGTGTACGTATTATAACTAAATACATATTACCAATCGACCCATGTAAATATACCTGCTATAAAATATTAAGCAACCGGGACGGGAAAATCTAGAGTATATTCAAAATTAATCAACTGTTTAAAATAAACCTAGTAACAATGGATATTATAATATATAAAAATAGCTCACAGATTCATTAATCTAATCATTATGTAACCCGTTTCCCAAAAGGTAATAAGCCCATCCGAAGGTGTACTCGAATGTAATTGTAAAGCCACTCTTACCAGCAATAAAAGAAAATTCCAAGTCACAAATTTTCTATGTTGTATAGAACCAATAGCGTGCATTCCGGATATAGATGCTATATTTAGCATTTTTTTAAAAGAAGCCTGTTTCAGGGTCCGGTTAAAAATAAACAAGTGGAATAAGTTACGAAAGTTTTTTTATCATAAATTTACATTAAAATGGAATTCCACCATCTGTTTTAAAATTAGAAATCATAAAATATTGTTCAACTCATTATATTGTAAATTTGGAATTAACTTTAAAGTATTAATGCTTCTTTATTTTTGAATATCATAAAAAAAGATGGCAGCCTAAAATCGGGATAAATTGATATATTAAATAATTTTCAATGAAAGAATGCGCCGGATGTAAATGTCGCTTTCTAATAAGGTTTTGATGGCTCAATTAGCAGTGTTACTCCCGGATAGAGTAGAAGTTCCGAGTTCGAGACCATTGTTCTTTTTAGTTTCTGGCTTTTTTCTGTTTCATTTTTGTGTTTTAGATTATTGTACAAAAATTTGTGGTAATATTATTAGTGCAAAAAAACACATCAAATGATACACAAAAAAACATAAATTCGGATTTATCAAAATTTGTATTGGATTTCACTAACCTCTTCCCCAGTTATCAGGCAGTTCCAACCACGGGTCCATGATCCTGATGGAGGCATCATCGTTTAGTCCCACGAAGGTGTAGATCAGGTGAGTGCAGATGAACGGGTCCAAGTCCTGGACGTGGCTGGCTCCATTGCTATTCCTGTAGGTGGCCCAGCTTCCGTAGTAACAGAGGAGGAGCTCTGAAATAAAGATAGATTATAAAGTCTCTTTAAAACATCTTTGTGAAGTTAATGCAAAAATTATGTTTAATTCAGTACATTAGACAAACTTAAAACAAATGAGAGGCTTAGAATCAAAGGCAGCAATTTACAAACACGGTTATATAGCATTGTCAACTTCTGAATGATATTTAAAAAAAATAGAGAATTTCGTGTGTAATGTCTAAATGTATCAACATATTCGCGAAAGAAAGGTGAATAAAACGCTTCATCAACTTTTCAAGAAATAATTTAGGATGAAAAAGATTGCTGTCTTTGCTTCTTTACCCCTCATAGTATATACCTAAACGAAAGCTTAAAGGTAAGTTTATCAAACTAAAAATATAATGGGTAGATATCCGAATTTAAATTAACATTGTTATTTAATTGATAAGGACGGATGAATGTTTTTATTTTAATAAAAATGATGTAGGTGGAAAATAAAGGGAGGTATAACAATATTTAAGTAATAAAGAATTGTGTAAGGAAGATGAAAATAAAAATAAATTTATGTACAGAAAATAGAAAAAAAGATTAGTTTGTGACTGACACACGAACTTTGAACTTACACTCCATCTGAGAGCGGCCCATTTACCAACTCTACCATCCCGACCTATTCCATAAGCATAATTTTTGTCAATCACGTACTTGAAAACTAGCACATAATTATTTTATAGAACCGTTCTAGTGAAAATTCATCTCTAGAGAGCTTTACAACGGAAACAAAAATTACAACCCACAATCAAGTTTTATACAAATATCGTCATATTATCTGCTTTTTATTCATAACTATTGACATATATAACTCACTTGATAACAACTTATACAAACCATTGAAATATTAAACTACGAGCCAATCAATCAACAACAAAAACTATTTGCATGCAACGTAATAACTTAATATTAGTAAAATGTGTATGCAATATGTCAAATTACATTATTTTCACAAAGGAAAATAATTTAATTTTTAATATTAAGTTAATGACCAAGTATTTAGTATTGTGAATTTCCAAAGTGAATAGGCTACATGTAAAATATTTACAGTATGACTACTGCTCAGATTTGACATGCTACAAAGCTTTGAATAAATCTTTTCCATGGCTTAGAGATTTTCCAATCTTTGGTGTTGACATATCTTCAAAATTGAGGATTTTAAACTGACTATGCGCACAAATAAAAGGTTCCTATTTTCTCAAAAGGTTGCGACATTTCTCCTTCCGCCTTTCTCGAGATATTTCCCAGTGGAGTATGCCATAGTCCGAATGGTTAGGGGAAGTGGAACTCTTGTATAATATCACCTTTAAATTATTTTATTTGAAAAGTTACAAAGCTCTCGCTAAACACAAACGATGTTTTCGAAATGTGTTTTTTTATGGTAATAAATATATCCTTGTTACCAAAATGTTTGTCAAAAATAATATATACATATATTTTTAATGATTTCCCATTATAAAATATCATTGAATTTTTGAAACAGTAATACAAAGTAAGCCACAAAAGCGAGTTTAGATGGATGCAAGCATTTTGTTTTATAATCCCAAGGTCAAATAATCCAATTAATTATGTTTTTCAGAGACCGGTCGGTAGTGGACAAACGCGTCGGATTCCCACCCGGGCGTCGTGTGTTCAATTCCTCCGCTGACTAAGTCCTCCATCATTGCACAAGCAACATCTTCCGCTTCTTATGATGGCAGTAGGAGTTTTTAAAATATTGTCAGGTTATTCGTAACCCGAGAATGTTTGTGTATCTTTGTTTAAATAAAATATATAAGTAGATGTAAAAAATTTCAACCCAGGCATAGGACGAATTTTGAAAAAACTTCAGAGGCTGTGCGAGAAAACGGACGGAGGCTATTGAAGTAACCCAGAAAAGGGACGGCTGAAGAAGCCTTATCAAGGTGATGGGTCTTTAATCCGAACAGGAAAAGGGGAAGGAGATAAAATTGCGTTGATACAACTAAGTTACAAAAAATACAAAAAAACGTTATGTTTGTTGAAGCTAACACAAATAACTTTTCGCAGATATCTTGCTATAATAATAACAATATTTTAATTTACAAATTTGTAAAAAGCATTTACTTTGTGGCTTGCCATATTTATAAATAAAACAGATACACTTTGTTTATAACCAATACAATATTATGTCTACCGGTTTCGGAAGGACCCTTCCATCATCAAGACAATATTAAAATTAATCTAAAATACAAAATACTGAGATATGTAAACAAATTAAGGAGTTTGGATGGGAAGGAGAAGGGGTAATTGAGTGGATTATGGGAATAACAGAGCGGCTTACTGGAAATATATCTAGGATAGGACTATAAGATAAATTAATTTGACTATTCAAAATACTACATTTACTATTTATTAATCATTCCATTCCCATTCCAACTCCCAAATATGCATATTTATATCTCAGTATTTTGTATTTTAGGTTAATTTTAATTTTGTCTTGATGATGGAAGAGTGTTTTCGAAACTGGTAGACATAATATTGAATAATTAAAGTGGTTATGAACAAAGTTTATCTGTTTTATTTATATTATAATTTATTTGTATTGGGCCGTTTTTGTAAATAATCACCTCAAATGCGCGCTATGCTATGCACCGATGTATGCAATGCGTAAAATCATACTGTAATTAGTCGAGATTCATATTAATATTATCGTGGTTCAGTCACGAATACGAAGCCTAAAAGCTCGACGTTGAGAAATGCGTCAGCGAGGATTCACTCGAGACTCGAAGAAAGCGATAATAAGATCATAAAGCCTACAAAAGGCTTCAAGACGTCACCACTCTCTCGAAAGCAACGGCTTACAAATTATGCCTTACACCACAACCCCTTTTTTCGTATTCAGTAACAAATGCTTTCAAATTGTTTTCTTGTTTTTTTTTTTCAGTATCGTTTTGTCACTACAAACCGTCTCTTTTTTTACAGTTATCACTTCAATCAACCTTATATTTCTGAGGTGAAAAATTAAATATTGGTGGTATATGTTTTTTTTTTACAGTGAATACCGCACTGGAGCCAGTGAGATTATGGCATCCCCAATCAGGGTATGTGGTGAGGCCAAAAGTAATGAGGAGGGAAAAGAGATGAAATAGGAAGGTTGAAATGTAGCTGGCTATTCGGATCTAGTCACCAAACCCGGCTAAAGCCATTCCAAGCAATGTTTCGATTCTGAACGATGGTCTTTCACCAGGGCAATTCTATGAGTATATACCACTCTGGATAAGTGAGTAAGGGTTGATATAAAACATTACTATTCTGAACAAGAATATATTAAGACATAAAATGAAATAAATAAATATCACACTGGATAAAGACCAGCACTTCAAAATTATATA
Organism: Drusus annulatus; assembly: GCA_022651775.1. Taxonomy (NCBI): domain Eukaryota; kingdom Metazoa; phylum Arthropoda; class Insecta; order Trichoptera; family Limnephilidae; genus Drusus; species Drusus annulatus. The sequence goes on from JAGWCC010000575.1 coordinate 256,344, forward strand.
AAAAATATTTAGTTAAGTTTCAACATACTTTCGGAAAAAGTTCCCCCGATGACAGCCAACGCAGTGGCGATGAACAAAAACTTACTCATTTTCACAAAAAAAAACTTTACAAAAACAATCTTCCAGCTACGGTAAAGAATAAAACACAAACTGTCTCAAAATGGTAAAACACTTACGCATTTATACCAAGTCCCTATCTTCCTGTTATCTTCACAATAGAATCTGCATTGCCACTTGAAATTTTGTTGATATATACCTCCCATAAAAGATAGAGCTAAAGATATGGTAATTATCGGCGTAGTCGTTAGAAGGATAATCATGAAATTATTCTAATAGTGATTCACTAAAAAAAATGTGAGTCAGTGAAAAAAAAGCCGTAGATTTAATTAGTAGATGTAATTGTCTAAGAAGATTGTGTTTAAGGATTTTTACCGAGAAAACTTTTAATGAGTGGTTCAAGTTATACTATTCAGATATGAGTTACTAATAACGTCGTTATTAGTAATGTCTGGGTCATTTATGGATCATATTGTATGACTATTAAGTATTTCGAAATCATATTTTGTCTTCGTAAAAAGCAGCCATACTCGTACTGTGGTTTTTCAAAATGTAAAAAATAAAAACCAATGAATGCATTGGTTCAATTACTCTATTTTTTTTTTTTTTAAATCAATATCTTGCTAACATATAAAGCAATCCCGATGAGTTATAAAAACTCACTCTGGGACAGTGGAAATTAAAGAAATACATGAGTTACAACAGAATACAGAGATCAAACTAACACAAATTAAACGATATAATACAATATAACATAATAAGAAATACAGTGTAAAATAAATAAATTAGATACTTAGTTTTAATATAAGATACAAAATTATGAATAAAAACATAGGAGAAAAAATAAGACCCTGAAGTGCAGTAAATGAGGATGTTTTTACGCTTCCGGGAAAAAAAAAAATTTCGAAATTAGGTATTTTCATCTTTAATCAAATAATTTTTTTTTTTTTTAAAGCATTATTTTGGATTTTGAAGCGAGTTATATAATGTATAGGCAATGTATTTCAAAGAGTTTATCCCATCCTATGTAGTGTGTGTAAGTGGAATGTGAGTTTTATTGTTATTTTGTGTGTTATGTTGGTGGATGTCTTGATTGTAACGGGGTTTGATGTAAGTGTGCATTGTTTGCTGAGTAATTTGTAAAATGGTGCTTGTGATTTCATATTTGGGGAGGATCATGATTGGAAGGATGCCGGTATTTGAATAAATGTCTAAGTAATAAGTGTCCCATGGAAGACCAAGGACATTTCGAAGTTTCCAAATTATTTATTTAAACTGTTTCCCTGAAAGAAGAACCCAGTCAGATTATTAACCTTTATGTGACGGAAAGGGTACCCGGGTACTTTTTCAGTTTTTAACATAGATTTTTTTATGTTCCAGTAAGTCTAAACTTGAACATGACTTCTCCAAAATAGTGAAAATTCACAATTGAATATAACCGTTGAATATGTGGAGGGGGTATTGTTAGCGAAAAACGAGTAAGTATAATTTACAACATCTCATGACTAAAAGAGTATCCGGATACCCTCATGTGCTTTATATGATTTTTTGAAGCTTTTCCGTATTTATTAATCATTTTATAATTTTTTTTAAATAATAAATATGACGTACTATTGTGTTCAAAGTACATCACCCGTATCCTTAATACTATTTTTAATCACCTATTTAATTAAAAACTCCTAGAAAAGATGGTACCGGGTGAAATTCTTATCCCCAAGTATTGAACTTAGTCGAAATATATTATGTCATAAAAGTGGTTCAGTAAACTTCAGCAATTGATATACTGTAAAAAAACATTCATATCAATTTTTAAAATGTGTAATTTTCTTCAGTCACATAGGGGTTAATAAATACGGAAATTGCCTTACTTTTAAAATTAAACGCATCAAAAAAGCACAAAAGAATAAAACACACTTGCGGTACGTTCTAGATGATACACTCATTATCACCGTGGTGAAAGACATTTTGAGAGTCGAAAATTTGCGGTAATTGAAATGGCTTTAGGAAGATTTAGTGACCAGATCTGAATAGTTGAGTAGTTTCCATCTCTCCGGATCCCCATTTCCATCCTTCCCTCATTTGTTTTATAACAAAAAATCCCTGAAATCAAGGATACTATGGTATCACCAACCCACGGCAGTTGAGACTCTAGAGCGTAATTCACAAATAAAACTTAAATGAATTATATTTCAATAGAAATATACACAATTTCCTCTTAAAGTTTTATATCAAATTTTCGTCAAATTAAACAATGTCGAAATTCAACGGTAAGCGCCATTTTGTTTTTTAACATCTGAACAGTGTCTATTAAACGCCGATCGTCGGCCCTTTATAGTTTTTGAACAAAGTGTGATCAGCTGATAAGCATTACGGTTATGTTTGTCAGCCCATTAGGATTTGTTCAAACGCTGATACAGGTCTAAAATCGACGTTTAACGGGGAAAATTGAAATGTCAAACAAAAAATGGCGTTAGTTGTTGAATTTCGACGATGTGAAATGTGACGAAAGTTTAAAGCACCCCCACTAAAGTCAGTTTTAGACACAAAACTGAAACTACTTTTTTTTATTTATTATTTTTTTTATTTATTAACTTTTTTGTTTTTTACATTATTATTTACATAACCTACCTCTCAAGGTCATAAGAACCTCTTCTGAGGTAAGTGACAATGAGTACAAGTAGAATAATTAAAAAAAAAATGATGATGTTTGTTACACAATGTTCTAGTTTGTCATGGTGAAGAATTTCAATTGCTATTTTAGGAGGTCTTCAATTTCCTTGCGGTGCTTACTGATTAGCCACTTAGTAATGTTTTACTTTAAAGTAAGTGTAATCAAATAAGTTCGGAATCAGCGGTTAATTTATGAAAAATATGTTATTAGCTATCACACTTTTATCTACTTTTATTTTAAGTTCATAAAACACATTGGCACGTTACCCAAAACGTGTGAAAACATTTATTCTTTTGAAGTTGCCTACTGAGAAACCTAAAACGCAATGCCAAATTTTCTCGGAAATAAAAAATAATGAATTTTCGCAAGTCTGCTACATGTTACGAACTAAAACGTCAAATAATAATTCGATATGCCTATACGTATTGATAATTAAATTGATCCCTTCCTACAGTGTGATAAACACATTTAGTTTAAAGTTGCCTGAGAGAAAGCTTAAAATACATGACTGAATTTGCTTTGAAATCCCATAATAAATTCAGAAGCAAAAGGTAACATCAATTGAATTAGCATTTCATATTAATTTGACACTTCACTTCAGTGTAACGTGTCATGCGATATTCCCTTTAAATTTTTATCCTGGGTAAATTTTAAATACCAAAGCCAAATTTGCTTTCAAATAATTATTTTATTGAAAACAAAAAAAGCTCATAGTTCGAAACCAAAACACAAAATAACAATTTAATTCGTATTTCAAAAGATATTGACGTTTCGGTTGAATGTGACGTACAATATGACAGCAAAATTTATATAAAATGGAAAACACTTTAATCGTTTCAATTGATTTTAGTGGCAACACCAAGATGGTTCAAAAGTTAAAGGATGTAACTTCAAAAATAACTATTGTCCAAGTGCATATTTCAAACATTATTTATACAGACATTAGTGGTACTTTGCAAAAGAAAATAATTCTAGAAAAAAATATTTTAAACTTTAATATTTGCTTGGAAAAGTGCGTTTTGGACTTTTGGAATGTGCATATTAAGTGACAGCCTCTATGGTCGAGTGGTAAGACGTTCGACTACGAATCCAAAGCTTGCGGGTTTAAACCCGGCGTGCGCAAATAATTTTTTTTTAATTAATATGTGTCGTAACACACTTAATTCATATAAAATAATATGAAGTCATAATAATATTTGCGGCACGTTCCAGAGTGGTAGATACTTTAAGTATCGCCCTAGTGAATGGCCACCATTTAGAATCGAAACATTACTTAATTGAAATAGTTTTAGTGGTTTGTGACCAAATCTGAATAGCTGGGTACTTCCCAACCTTACTCCTTCCCCTCCCCACTACCTTCAGCCTTACAACACACCTCAATTGGAGATGATATAGTCTCACTGGCTCCAGACGCTTGGGAACAGTTGGGACTCTTGTGCGGTATTCACTATGAAGAAAAAGAAAAAAATATTTTTCAGACGTCAATCAAAATAATAACTTTGCGAAAGAAACACGCACTTTGCAATTAAAAAAAAAAAACAAACGTTGAACAAATTGAGTAATGTCCTTTTTTCTGCTTTTATCTTCTGAAATCGGGAGTCAACCATCATCCTACAGCTGAATGTAGCATAATTTGTTCCAAAATCAGCGTTAATTGGTGTTGCCATAGTGATAAATAAAAAAAAAAACAATTTAACTAAATTTCTAGAATTAATAGTAAAACTGGACCAGTTTCATTATTTAAAGTTACCCACAGAAAAAGCACACAAACCTAAGTCTTACTCGGAAATGATATATTTTGATCCTAAATAAAACTTCGATATTTTTATACTTTACTTCAGGGCTGTGCATATATTATTTTTCCGTGAATAACTCGTTGAACATACCAGGCTAGGCTTATCACCATATTTTTGATAAAACACAAAACAATATGTAAACGAAAAACCAGGTAAAATAGCATGTTTAATTTATGCCACTGGCGGTAGAAAATAAAATTCCCTAGGCACTTGAAGAATACCGTGCTTAACAGGTACAGCGTTCTGACCTGCGGCACGCCTGGGGCAGACAAGAATTCAGAAAAACTTAACAAACAGAAAAAATGTGTGCTTCTTTGCATTAAAAAGAATGAACTTTTCTGCATTTTGTTCGCAAGTTGGTGTAGAAAATATTTCATTTATAAAAATAAAAATAATTTACAATATTTTCGTGAAAAATCACCGCAAGGGCTGTATTATTTTCAGGTTGTGCGAGAATCAAGAGTTAATAATTTTTTAACAAACCATCGTAGTTTCCGATGTTTACAAACCATCTTGGTAAAAGTTTTCAAAATATATTTTTTATAGTGAATACGGCGCTAACTGTCTGAAGCCAGTGAGACTATGCCATTCCCAATTGGGGTATGTTGTGAGGTTGAAGGTAGTGGGGAGGGGAAGAATATCGGGAAGAGGAACGTTGGGAAGTACCTGGATATTCCGTATCCTATCCTATTACCGCATATATGAATTAATTGTGTTATGGCACATATTAATTAAATAAATACCTTTTCAGACCCTCATATCCCTAAATTCATTAGAAGAATCTCAACATAATCTGTTTCTCGACGAATCACCTTTAGATATACAAATTTAAACCAAATCCTGTACTGTGCGACAAATTCAGAAAGTCCATTTTTAAATTTACTCTCATGCCCTGAAACCAGAAAAAAAACCTAATTATGATTTTGAGTTAATAAGTGTTTCTATCTGATGGACCTGCCAGGTAAGTGTGTTCCTGTATATTTTCTCTTTAAACTAGGAATTAATATCAACTAGAAAATAAGATCTGTACAGCGCCCTTGTGGTGATTTTTCACAAAAACGGCGCTATACAAATCATCCAAATATTATTATTATTATTATTCATTAATACTTATAATAAGTGACTTACAATAATATATTTACATTAACAATTACATGTAATGGTTGTTGCCCGTGCTGTCGAACCTAGGGTAGAACAAAGGAATGATCAATAGTAAAACTAAGTATAGCACTTATATATACTCACAAAGAATATTAGTTATAGTTAATTATTGGCGCACGCCGGGTTTGAACCCCTTGGTCGAGTGTCTCACGGAGGCCATCATAGTGATTACCATTAAAAAAAAAACTTGTTGGGATCTCACACTAAAAACTAAGAGCTTCGTCGTTTTAAATTAAACAGACTTACAGCCTAACGTAATCAATCTTATTTAATCACTCATTCGCGAGCTATGAAGCTTTGAAATAGCCATTGATCAGTAAAAAAACAAATCAATACGCAGTATTGCTTGTTTCATTTTTTTCTTTCAATTGTTCAATCAGATAAATGTCTCCAAAATTAGCTAAAACTGGGTTAAAAAGATTAAAAACCTTTAATTTCAATATTTCACAATACGTTTTCACTGTCGGTCACTGAAGGTTTAACAATAAAACTGCTTTGTAACTAAAAAAAATATATAAAATAAGACATAATTAAGAAAAAATAGTTAAAAAAAACTATTTTTTATTATATATTCTGTTGTGTAGTAATAACATAAAAAGGAATTTTACGCTCTAAAAACCTGCTTATGGCAAAAAAAATACCATTTTCAATAGAATATCGGAAAAACTTTAATGGTTCATCACAATACAAACCTATTTCTTTATCATTCAATAAAAAAACTTTTGTTAACTTTTGGGTAATGTGGACTCTTGTGGGAGTGTTTTTCAGACCCCTAAACACAAAGTTAATATTTTTATCACATAAAAGTTTTAATCAACATTTGCTTTGTACATTGAAACGTGTATCATTAAGTGTTGATGTTTTTGTTTCCCTTGCCAAATTAACATATTTTATGAAAGCAACATTATTTTTATGTTGTGTATATTATGTAGGTACTTCGTGTTTGTCTGTGTTGCCATTCGTGTGAATTGATGGGGGAAGGGGAGTAATATAATTTAATGTGAGGGTAAATGTACAACAATACAATGAGATAAAAGTTGTTAGCTATCGGGTGCGTACTGTACTTGTACGTTGCAGCTTGATTCGTTTAACATGTAAAAATGCCTTAAAGTGACCATTCATAAAATCTTTTTTCTTTTTATGGAAGACAGTTTTTCAGTTAAGCATTATAAACATTTAATGAAAATGAAATAATAAATTTGTATAAGACCGCAGATCGAACCGGTTTTGCTTAGCCTAAGCATCATCAGGGTTCAAAATTAAACTAAAAAATAAATACATAGTGTGTGGTTAAACAGAACAGTAAGAAAACCAAACAATAAGATTTCAATTATAACAGAGAAACAAAGAGAAAGAGACAGATATTATGAAATAAAAGAGGCAAAACGTCAACTGAGAACGTGATAAAAGAATAATGTGAAATTATATAAGTTTACGGGAAACATACCTAACATTAGACTACTGGAGAAGTTTAATTGATTTTTAAGAATATGAATATTAATTTTGATGACTTTCTTTATTTCTTTACATATGTCAACCCACAAAGTGATTGCTTTTTACAAAAATATTACAAACATCATTTGTTGATAAATCACGATAGACTTCAGCTATGGTCAACTTTAGTAATACCCTTTTTACCCTAATATGATAATAATATGACTAGAGGTTAATAATCATGGATGGTAGAGACAAAGCATGGACGATTTGCCTATTTCATCGTCATCATCGAAGGTATGATAGTGCTGATATTGGATAGTGCTGTCTCCCTCTAGTACTTTTTATTATAAATCCTATTTGTAATGTGATTTAACAGCTCAGAGCCAGTAGCACTATGATTTCATTAATTTGGGAAGTGAGGCTGAAGGAAGTGGAAAAAATATTTTATTTTTAGTTTGATTTATTATATTTTTGTTTTAAAAAAAAACTGACAAGAGTCTCACCTGCTCCCGACCGTCTAGAGCTACTGGAACTATGTAATTCTTAATCGGGGTATGTTGTGAATTACTTGTAAATCAAAGTTTACAAAGTATATAATTTAAATTCACATTCTTTTTGACTTAATAATAATATTATAACTTGTATACTACTTGATATTACTAATATATTTTGAATGGTTCACACAGGCTATTTTAAATTAATTAATTGGCATAATTTTTATGGTTTCCAGCATCGAACATAGTGAGGTGGGGAAAAAGAAAGTACCTTGATATTTAGATGTTGTTAGTTTACATGGCTATTTCATGTAACGTCTTGATGCTGAACGGTGGCCTTTACCTACAACCTTCTGCCTAAGAACGGGGTGTTCGCATTCACACCATCCCGCCACTTAAGCCAAGACCTCCCAACACCCCTCACCTAGCAATATTATTATTGGGAAGCCTCTTTGGAGGTCGGCATCCTTGGTATATGTTTTTCATACCGAAGCCACCCTAGTTTTATAATGCTTGTTGTTTACCTTCCAACGGTACAATTCAATATTATTATTCATAACTCTTATACAATTTTTTTTAATGAAAATCGAAAATCTTCTAGATGCTCTAAGCTGACAAAAAGGAAAATATGAAATATTTAGGTATTACAATAGATCATCATATTAAGTGGACTGAGGACACTACGCAAACTATAAAAAAATACGAATACTAAATTACATTTTCCTTAAATTAAGAACCATTTTACAAAAAACCTATATTACTACACTGGCCCGATCAATACTGCAATACGAAATAATAGGCTGGAGAGGTGCGTATAAAACTAACTTAGCCCCACTCGAAATAGTCCAAAGAAAACTAATAAAAATAATTCTAAAAAAGCCTAACTCATAAGATAACTCATCTGATAATTTATTTAAACATTTCAAAGTTTTGGGTTCGAATAAATATATTAAAAAAATGCCTTGCTTCAAATCCACAAAGATAAAAGCAAATTGGATTCAGTGAGAACCCGACCAAGAATGTTAGGTCAAATAAAGACCCCGGAACTCAATGCCATAAGTTTTACAGCACAAATAATTATGATCTTAACTTGATTACTTTCTTACATCAGGGTCGCACCCTGAATGCAGTTTCAAACCTCTCCAAGATAAATCCTCCATCATTGCACCAGCAACAGTTTCTACTTTAAAAAAAGTTTAAAATGTCAGGTTTCTCGTAACACTGAAATGCTAGTCTTTTCAAACATAAATGATAACAATGAATTGCTTTATTTATTATGTTTGATTAGTTATTTGACGGCCTGCGTAGTTGAGTGGAAAGACGCTTCTCTACGAATCCAAGGGTTGCGGGTTCTCTAACCCGGCGTGCGCAAATACATTTTATTTAACCAATATGTGTCATAACACATTTAATTATTATAAAGTATATTTTCGGCACGTTCCAGAAAGGTAGATACTTTAAGTATTGCCCTAGTGAAAGACCACCATTCAGAATTAAAACGTTGCTTGAAATAGCAAATCAAAACATCTACACTTGCACAATACAATAAACATGTTTGGAACTGGTTAAAATCCTCCTAATTTTTAATTATACACTATTATAATAATAGTGCTAATAGGAAATTTATTTATTTGTAATTTTTTGTCTTAAAGTGGCTTTATTTTATTTTTTCTTTTGTATTTTCTTTTATATTTTAAATTGTTTTAACATGCAATTCGAAAAATGTCCTCCACATCACAGGTGAACTCCTAGCGTGGAGGACAATGTATGTACTATTTTGTAAATAAACATGAAGTTAAGAAATAATAAAAAAATAAAAAATAAAAATAGCTGTGGCCGTGTTTGGTGACAAGATTTGAATGGCCAGGTACTTCCTAACCTTACTTTTCCCCATCTTCTTCCTCTCCCCATAACTTTAAGCCTCACAACATTGTTCAATTAGGGATGATATAGTCTCACTGACTCTAGGCGGTAGGGAGCAGTTGGAATTCTTGTGCTGTATTCACTATAAAAAATAAAAAAGCGAATAATTATAATAAATTATCAATTTTGAACCCGTATGAAAACGCGATTTAAATAATTGGTCTAGATTTCTATCAACAAAAAATCTGTCTCTTCATATTAAAACATAACGGGTTTATAATAAAGAACGTATCCTTGTTACAATGTTAAAACAAAGGAACATTTTTCAAGATCAGAAATGTTCAACCAAAACAAAAGATGATAATGTAGCTTTTCATAAAACAAAAAAGATGACCTAATATTCTTTTTGGAAATTCCTCTCTGTTCAAAGATCATTTGCCGAATAATACGGCCGTAAAGGAAATTAAGAAAACTAAACTTTTGGGTGTTCCTTTATTTGTAGAAAAGGGTGACCCGAAAGTTAGTTTACGACGCGTAATTAATTTTTAGTACGGTTCGCTTAAAATGTATGAGTCGAAGTTTCTAATATTAAATTTCTCGTTGTGTTATCCATCTGTACATTAGAGTCGTTAAATAAGTACATTACTTCTATTGTTTTTTTATGTTTGAAGGCATTTGTCGTGTGAATGCCTTTGCAAGGGTTGTCGTTAAACAAGTGATTTAATTAGTGTATAAATGTTTTAAGCTATTTAAATATAAATTTATACTGCTGTGTTAAATTAAATAATTATGTTTTAATGGTGAGTAACAAAGGTTGAAGTATGAAAGATAAAGAATAGAAATGCCTACTTTAGTACTAAACTGTATTTGCATGTCTACCATCCTACTGTCACGAATTAAATGCATACCGTTGATGGCTCTATCGTAATTTCTCAATCCTTTTCATAAACGGCGTATGTAGCAGAGAGAGATTTATTTATTTATAAACTAACGGACTGTTGTTCAATTACAACAAAAACAATATATAACACTAAATGGAAAAAAAACTACAGAGAAAGAACAGCACATACATAATATTTTAATGAAGCAATGACAAAAATAGGAGAAAACATACATTATAAAGAACATTAAAGTCAAGGTCAAGGTCAAGTCAATGTTTTAGCAGTAGTAAAGAATAACAAAAATCATTTAAGCTGGTACCAAAAATTTCAAGACCATGGCTTGAGTTAACAAGTCTCGACATTCTAGACAGCGGAGAATGATATCCATAATTAGTAGAGTGATGATTGAGAAACAGCAATTCATAGTTTCTGAGTCTACGACAAAGAATGTTAAACTGATATTAAGATGTAAAAAAGGAACTACTATCTTCCATAGTGTGATGTGTGGTAGAGAGACCGGCGATATGTGAGCGCATGTGCACACAAAAGGTTGGCCAAACGTTGGGTTGATTAACAAGTAATCAAAATATATTCTTCATGTTTTAGAGTGATTTCGGTTAGTGACAACCGAGTGACTAATCGTAAATTAGGACCTAGTGTAGATTGTGTTTGCGGGGAAAAAAATCCATCTCACACCGCACTATTTTATTTCACACAAATTGAAGTTTCTATGGCACCTCGTACCACAATTATTATTTTCCTTTCTAAGAAACATTTACATAATTGTGTATGTAAATTAGATATCTTGTATGTACATCATAAAAAATAAAGTTTTTTTAAAGTATACAAAAAATATTTGCACACAAATGATTGGTTGTTTACATTGGCCCTTTAAATTATAAAACACCTTCTGTTTGTAAAATTCTCTATTTCATACATTGCCTGTTTTATCATTATGTAAACTGTATTATTTAAGATTTTATTGGAGAGTAATACCTATACCCAACCATCAATCTTTCGGAGCACTCGGTGGTTCGACTCGCTGCATTAAATATTTTCAATTTCATAAGACATGGACCATTTGACACCATCATATACCAAATACTAGTAAGTTCATGGATCAAAAATCTGATACCAAATCAACGCCTTTTTTTATTGCTCGCTTCAATGTTTGTCATAATTCTTGACTTTTATGGAGAATCTATAGAATTATACAGAAAACACATTTTAAAAGAGATTTACATCAAAATTAAAATATTCGTATAAGTTTTCCTTGAAATAATAATATTGTGTATACAAGAAACTTTTAGTGTTAAAATTTTATTAAAAATAAATTTAGTCCTTGGACCGCTTTACACCATTTTCATTCATTCTAAATTTTTGGAGTTATGGGGGAACTAATGCCTCGCTAGGCGGCAAAAACCGAGATTAATGTTTGTGTGTGTGGGTTGTATTTTTTAAATGGGAAGTATACTTTCTAATATAAAAAATATTTCTGTTTATTTAAGCAACGAAATATGGAACCTGTTTTTATTTTTTTGAATTACCTAACGAGGGGGATACGTAACTCTGCAACAATATTGAAATTTTCATTAATAAGCAATTTTATAATGCTTCTTTTTGATCGGCTTTTAATTGGCCACTGTTTCAAAATTTTCCCCTTCTTGAGAAGAAAAGATCAAACGGAGGGGAGAAAAACGTGACGATATTATTTTGCAACAGCTGTTGTTGTGGCTATGAAAGACGTTCGCCATTTTGTTGTTTGTAGATAAATAAATTATTTATGAAAATTGGTAGGCACTTACAGCTTAGAAAGCTTACTCATATTTTTAATGAAAAAAAAAATTATTGATTTTTTTTTATGACCGACCGGTTTCGCTTAGCCAATCATCATCAGGGTACAAAATAAAACAAGTGAAAATTTAAAGGGTTTAGTTATATACACATAAGGAAGAACACAATATAAAATAAAATAGAAAACAGTAAGAAAACAAAAGAATAACATTTAAATTAAAGCAAAGAAACAGAGAGCAAGAAACAGATAATATAAAATGAAAGAGACAAAATGTCAACTGAGAAGTTGATACTATTGGACTACTAGACAAATTTAACTGATTGTTAAGAATATTATCATTAATTTTAATTTAATTATAATTTTTTACAAATCAAAGATTATAAACTAATTTACTAGGTAAGTCACTACTAGACTATGCATCCATAGCTGGGATGGGTGTGAAAAAACTATTTTGGATTCCTTCGCCAAAGTACTTACACATTTATATTTTTGTAGAAAGAAAACACCTTGTGGTTTGACATATTAAATGAAAATAAAATAATAACTTTGTGTAAGACCACAGATCTTATTTTGATTTTTTGACCGACCGGTTCCGCTTAGCCTAAGCATCATCAGGGAACAGAATTAAACTAAACAAAAAATACAAAGTGTGCGGTCATATATACACAAGGGAGAACACAATATAAAATAATTAAAAAAAAACAGTGAGAAAACAATAGAATAATATTTAAATTTTAACAAACGAACAGAGAGAAAGAGACAGATAATACGAAATGAAAGAGGTATGGAAAAAGTATTTTTTTCGTATTCATCAAATACGTCAAACCACAAAGTGATTGCTTTCTACGAAAATTTTATTTGAATTGTTACGATTTTAGACAAGTGTAATGTCACCTCTACCGTCTTTTGACCATTCTACCGACACCCGACACTCGCACAGTAATCCAATTGTAGCACTTTCAACTAAAACCTCCCTGGCTCAAAGGCAGTTTTAATAATAATAATAATAATAATATTTGGATAATTTGTATAGCGCCGTTTTTGTGAAAAATCACCTCAAGGGCGCTGTACAAATCTTAATTTCTACTTAATATTAATTCTTAGTTTATATAAATATACAGCAACATACTTACCTGGCAGGTCACTTCTGGCAGGACACAATCACCATATCATAATAACCTAAAATTTAGAATTACTTAAATTTTTATTTTTTATTTTTATTTTATTTTGTTTATTTATTTATTTATTTATTTATTTTTTATTTTATTTTTTTATTTTTTTTTCATTTTTAGGGCATGAAGGCAAATTTAAGATAAAGTATATCGGAGGTATTTTTAACTTTTCGTAGTGAAGAACAGATAATGGTGATAATCTTCTAATGAATTTAAGGAATGAGAGTCTGAAAAGTTTTCTTGGTTCTATTGGGCTTGTTACATCTTGATTATGGATATGATTTTCTGAAAAAATGAGTTTTGAGTTTGGCTCTGAACTCTGCCGAGTCTTTTATTACTCTCAGATCATGTGGTAGTCCATTCCAGGTTTTAGGACCTGACACTCCGAAGGCGCGCTCTCCAAACTTAGTGTTTGGTGTGCGCTTTGGTTCTTTCAACCTTCCGATAGCCGATGACATTGCTGATCTAAGAGTTGACTGTCGCGAATTGGAATCTTCAGGAATACACAATTCCGATAAATAAGCCGGAGCCATTCCGTTAATTGATTTGAAAACCATCCAGCAAAGCTTAAACTGGATTCTTTCGGGACATTTAAGCCAGTGAAGATTTTTGAGGTGCTCTGAGATATGGGAATATTTTGATACGCCGGTGATAAGTCTTGCCGCGGCGTTGAAGACTAGTTGTAGTTTGTTAATTTGATATTTATTTTCATTCTTAGGTCCGAAATTATACAGCGTTGTACCTGATACAGGACAATTGAAATTCCAGATGTTCTTCGTGAATTGGTTCCACAATTTAGGAAGTTACTAAAAGTTTGTAATAAATAAATTATTTAATAAATTAAAAGCTCGATAACGCTTTATGTGTAGGTACCTAAAAAAAGAAAATAAAGACGTTTATTTTAAAAGATATTCAGCACATTTTAATTTTTTTTTTTTAAATAAAAATTAACATTCCCAAGTTGCGAAACCTGAAAATATTTGAATTTGAATTTAATAAGCGTAAAATATTCCTTGTGAAATGATAGAAGAGCTAGTAGAGGAATCGAACCAAAGATGCCCGACCAACTTATAATATTTATATTTGAGCTTTTGAAAAGTATTTTTTTTTATACATAGTGATTAACGTCGTAATAAATCATGTAAATAGTTGTGCAAGGAGAAATTTCCAATGATTTTTGCATCATGACAGTACTTTTATAAATGCCGTTATATAAATATTGCAACGAATTGCATTTATTTATTTATTAAAATGTCAACATACAAAAAACATTTGGTATATTAATCCCAAGGATTTTAAAAATACTCATTTTGGGAAGGGCAACATTATAAAACAAAAAGGAATAATATTTTTACAAAGCCTTACAAATTCCCAATAGGAAGCACAAAAGAAGAGGGAACAAGCAAAAAACCCATCAAAAAGAGACTCATAGGAGTAGAAAGGAGTACAAATTCAACAAGAAAGACAATCTCACACACATAGAGGTCTCACAGATAGGACACATCACTGATTTATAAAATTGTCGAGAAAATATTCTTTGTGTTTTTGCCAATATTTTTTTTGTTCGCAAAACATTTGTTGTCGGTTTTGCTGTAAATAATCGCTAATACCGAAAAAGTTATTATTATTCATTTATAAAATTTTAAATGTTTTTTTTTTTCACTTTCGTCATTTTAACGGAGTTGCGCCATAAATAACTTACATTTGTATTTAATTTTTATTTCTGGAACATTGAAAATAAGATAATAATTGATTTGTTTTATCCATTGATGATTTTTTCAATAGAAGTTAAAATTTTACTCTTTTTTTTAAGAAAAACAAACACATTCGAGTTACAAATAAGTCGACCAAATTTGAAAAACTCCTACGCCATGAGCGGAAGATGTTGCTTGTGCAAGGATGGAGCCAGCGAAAGAATTGAACCCACGACGCCCGAGTGGGAATCTGACGCGTTAGTTCACTCAGCTAGTAACCGGTCAAAATGTTGCCCTAGTAACCTCTATATATTCAGTAGTGATGCCCTCAACTGCATAGGTAAGTTCTCAAAAATTGGTGCAGGCGGCCAAAAGAGCTACTGAAAAACCAAGTGCGAAAAAAAAAATCTGCCCAGTTATTTTATGTACACAATATCAACAGTTGCGACGCCACCGACTGCTCATTTAAGTATGTCGATTTGTCCTAATCTGGTCCTATAAGCAAGTTAAATTTTCGCGATGGTCACCATGGTAACAAGTAACAATACTCTTTTCAGGGCTGCTAAGTGCGCCTAAGTGTTTTGTAGGTTACTTCGAAGTGCATTACGCGGAAGTAATGTGCGGCAGAGTTTCTTCAAGGAACTCTATTATGGAAGGTCGTTGTATCTAGTCGTTTGGAAAAGAACATCGGCTGGTTTCCCCAATAAAACCGAACGACCGCTAAATATATATTTTAAAAGTGTTTAAGCGTAAAAGAGCTGGGATCCACTGAGACCATGGCAGCCCCCGATTCGAGGAACGACGTGAAGCTGAAGGAAGTGAGGGATTGAGATATAGGAGGTTAGGAAAAGTTGGCAATTAAGATCTCATCATTAAGTTAAGCTAAAGCCATTTCAAGCAACGTTTCAATTTTGATTACTGGTCTGTCACGAAAGCGATAGTTGGGAGATATTTTACTGTAAAACGTGATGCAAATATATCTATTCTTGTAATGCGACAAAGCGCGCGGCTCGGAATACTTTCTCGCTCCTGTCTAAAGCACTGTCCCTCTCTAGCAATGTTGAGCTGTGTAGATCCAGGGCCGAATTCCAATTGGGCAATCGCTGACGCAATTCTAGGAATTTTATTTACTGCTATAGGCCGCTGCCCGCCGGCCTATGAAAGGCGCTGCTCGTCCTTGAAACAGCGGAGATCCAGAACCTAGTCTCAAGACCTGATACTGATTGCGCGTTGTTCCCTTTCAGCAAGGTCTTTGAGTTCTAAGTACGAAATATCTGTAAGCGTTCGATTGAATTGTGCGCCGTCGGCCTTTCAGTTTGTTTTCTTTGTAAAATATTGTTTGAAGTTTTAAAGTTAAAAGGGAAAACCCTTTCAAGTCTCTTTTCATTTATTCTTGTTTAAATATAAAATAAATACTACGTCTCTGTACCGAACTCCACTCACTCTTTTAATAAAACAAATTAATTCCATTATAATTTGTCGCCAAACGTGTGGAAACGAAGGAAAAAAAAACTGTTATATTCTTTATTAAATTTATTTTATTCGTATATAATGAAATTATACTACTACTATTCTACCACAGAGGTTGCCAAGTTTCCTCAAGCATCGATTTTTTTTTAATATTGTGTATATCGTCGCTGGAAAGGCAAAAAGCTTAAGCGACACTTGGGTCAAAAGTGAGTTAAATATTATGCAGTTTCGATCAGTATTTTTCTGCATCGAATGCTCTGACTCTCGTTTGATTCTGATAACTTTTGTGGCCCTTAAGCCATCTTAAATATTTTTACCATTTGGTATAAGACTTGACTCAAGCGACACAAGTTTGGGGCTTTTTTTTAGCTTTTTGTCGCTTCGGGTAAGTCAGTGAGAGCATTGAGTTACCTGAATTAACTTTTTTTTAATAATAATTATGAATTTTATTGTAAAACAAAAATAACTTCAAAGTGCTCTTGTGTAAGCTTCCAAAAATGGCGCTTCATCTCTTTTCACTTTCCGGCGACGATTTAATTTATTAAATATCTTTAAATTCTTTACACTTAATAATATAATTTGAACTAACTTACTAACTAACTAACCATCACGCCGTTTCCCCGCAGAAGTAGACAGAGAGGACGGACTGCCATAAAACTCTGTCTTGACACACACCCCTTGTTTCATTCACATTCATACATCGTCTCATACATAATCTTCTGTTATTCTGACTCTTCACATGACCCGATTCAAGTATTTTGTGATTTTTCAAGTGTTTAGTCGTCGACTTCTTCTTCCATTCACTTTCGATCCTATATTTTTTTACACTCCTTTTTTCGTTCATTCGCTCCACATGCCCAAACGATCTAAGCGCCCATTTTCTTGTTACTATTCACTACGCTCACATCAGCCTTGCATTCTTTCCGGATATCCACATGGTATACGTCTCAGGGATCTCATTTCCACAGCATTCAGTATACTTTCATCCTTCCTCTGTCAGTTCCATGCCTGACTGCCATACATCAATTGAAAAAAAAACCTAATGTATCATTACGTTGCTCGAATACTTTTGAACGCAAAAAATTACTTTTCATACATAGTCCACATCATAGGTATCGCATGTATGCTTAAAAAATATAAAATTAGTATTAAAGCAGGTACTTATATAAGGTAAGTTTTCTTGATTTAAATAAATCAGTTTATTATTTAGCACGTAGAAAATATACAGCGACGTTTAGTAGTAAACCACTTCAAGGGTATCTGGGATGGGTTGCAGAGGCGTGCGTTTATTTTGCTGTTAATTATGCAAAAAAAAGTGCAATTTTTTCTTGGAAAATGATTGTTAATGCACCAACGTAATTTTTTTGTTCAATATCTTAGTCGTTTTATATTGACCTAAAAACTGGTATCATATTGAACTATCATCAAATGACTCTATCAGAATAAACGTACCAGGAAAAAAATTATTGCCGTTACCGAGATTAAACGCCTGAATATTTCATGTACCAGGGAGACTGCTCTACCCACTAAGTTATTGTGATGCATTTTAGATCCACCGTGTTGCTATGGTAAATTAAATTTGCTTGAATAAGTATTTATGATGTAATTCCTCTTAGTTTAATACGCTAGTTATATCCGCTCTCATTTGTTTAAAACTAAGTCGCATTGGATGTTGAAGTAATATTTACTGAGATTTTAACCAAAAAAATTAGAAGTGCTTCTTTTACAAATATGTATACATATATATATATATACACAAATATTTATATTTATATATTATGTTAATAAATTAATTAATTTTTTTGTTTAAATATAATCAATTTTCAGGATACATGTTTTATTTTGTATCATTTCTTAAAAACATTGCCGTTCAATCAATATTTGTAATTTATGAAAAACGAGAAAAGCGTTTTAGGGTGTAAATTTGTTACATATGGTTACTTTCTTATTACATTTCGTAAATCAATGTTATTAATTACTGAATTTCGTACATTGAAAATATCTTGTAAAAATGAATAAATGACGTTAGACCCCATCGTTTGAAAGTTAGATCATCATATTTTTCACGTTATAGAAAACTGACCCTTCCGTTATATTTATTTTTAATATGTTTTGATAATTTCGACTTAAATTCAAATAATGCGAAGTAATTACTTGTAAAAAGGCATCTCAATTATAATCAAAACCACAGCACGTCACTGGTAGATATAATACTAGTGTACTCTCACAGTAGGGTGCTCCTTATATCTTCCCGGCAATCTTTCATAGTGGCTTATTGTTGGCTAATTAATATTCCAGTGAGATGCTAAAAGTAACGGCCGACCTCAAAATAAACAAACCTGTCCAAACTAAACCTGGCCTAGGTAAACTTAACCTTACCATAATCTTTTCATTTCGGAACTTAGGCTTGATTCTTTAATGAAGGTAGATATCGTGTTAAATTATTATAATGTATATTATCAGCTTATGCCCGAGGAAAATTACACTTTTTCTTTTGACCAAAGGGATTGATTTAATTTTAATTAATTTATTTATAAACAAACGGACCATTGTCCGATAGCAAAAAAAAAATGCATAACACGAAATAGGAAAAAAGTACAACAGAGAACGAACAGCACATACCTCGTATTTTAATGAAGCAATGACAAAAATATTATTTAAAATACATTTGAAAAAACATTCAAGTAATAATTAGTAGAGTGATGATTGAGGAACGGCAATTTATTGTTTCCGAGTCTAAAACGATTTTGTCGATCACCGTTGATTTTCAGCTCGTCAGCCGTTTGTCAAAAAATTAATCACCTACGTAAATACTTCATATTCTATGCGTGCAACTGAAATTAGTCAGAATTATTTTTTCTTCAAAGCATTGAACAATTTTAACGGAATAATTGATAATTGATATGTGCAGTCAAAATATTGATAGAATGAAAAATAAACGCAAAAGTATTGCGTTGTATACCTACCACTTAAAAAAAAATTCAACTCATATTCACAATGATGACTGACGTTGATCTACTCAAGAAAGTACACCACGAAATACAAAAAAATAAGCTTTCAAAAAGGTGTAACTAAATATTTCATCAAATATTGTGTTCGTGAAAACAAGTATAGCTTCAATAGATTATAATTTTTCATCTCTTTTATTCTTGAAGAAAAATGAATCTAATATTTTGCAAATGATTGTAATAATGTGAGTATGAATTATTTCCTTTGTGAGTACGAACGACCGTACGAGGGAAATCTTTTCAAAATCGGAATTGTTGAATTGAAATTATCAAATTTAAAAATAATATTTGCAAATCCATACCTACCTGATAAGGACCCACCTATAGTTTATTTTAGCAGACATTATTCTGTATATGAAATGGCTGAATTAAAGTAACTAATATTTTTTCTTGGCTAGTCAAGTTATGTTACGTCCCGTGGTTTTTGATGGGCTTCATAGTTAGTGAGCAACTAATTTACGAGGTAAAAATAATTTACGAAGCACTGCTTTTCCAAAGATGACATAAGCTCTGAGGGACATTATTTACTTGTATGGAGTTAACGTAAAGAAAATAATTACCATACAGATATCTAGAAAAATTACAAGATGCATGTTTCTTTTTAAATATATTTACACTGTTCAATTATAAAAAGTCATATAAAAATCAATTAAAAAACAATAATTATTCAGAGTTCGCCCATCACCACATTGCTACTGATCATTCTTTTAACAGGAGTACAGGGGGTTAAAATTCTTCACCGTTGTAATGAAGGAAAAAAAAATAGATAACTTAGAGGCATTAAAAATTAGGAAATCATCACATAGTAAATGTAGTATTTTGAATAATCAAATAAATTTATTTTATAGTTCTATCCTAGATACATTTCCAGTAAGCCGCTCTGTTATTCCCATAATCCCCTCAATTACCTTTTCTTCTTCCCATTCCAACTCCTAAATATGTATATACTCGTATATATCTCAGTATTTTGTATTTTAGGTTATTTTTTATATTGTCTTGATGATGGAAGGGTGCTTTCGAAACCGGTCGATATAATATTAAATATTAAAAGTGGTTGTAAACAAAGTTTACCTGTTTTATCAAAAAAAACTGTCTGTTAAATGAAATTTTCAAAGAAAATCGAAAATCTGTCGATTTAACGGGTGTTGTAAACCTGGTGTTAATAATAACCCATTGTCTTTATTCTGTCTTAATTATGCATATCTGAGTATATTAATGCCTAATTTACACTTATTTGCATTTACATAGATATTCATCATCCGATGGATATAAAAAAAAATGTTATCGTAATTATATTTCAGAAATATAAAACGTCATCATTTCGGATTCATTAATAAATTCATTCGATTGCCTATCAGCGAGTCAACTTTGTGTTATTTTATTATCTGCTATAAAACGTTATCTTTGTTTGCACTTTATCAACACATAAACAGAAATTCCCCTTATGATTGCATGTATTTTAACAATGTTCAGAAGGTTCGTTAGCTCAATAGGTAAGAGCGCCGCAATCGATTCTCCGCGGAGGTTGAAGGTTCGAATCCTTCACGAACCATTTTTTTGCACTTTTTATAATCAAATAATATTTAGATTATTTAAAAAAAAAAAATTTTGGAAAAAAATTACATCAATCGATAAATCCTGTGCGATATTTAAAAAAGGTATTTAATCATATAAATTTACAAAAAATATCTACCTTACTTACAACTCAAAGTATTCACTGACCAACAAATTAATCAACGATAGAAAAAAAACAAATTCTTATTATTTTCTGTGTCTTTTTCTGTTTTATATTTCGATGAAAATTATTTCAAACATTGATATTAAAATTAAAATAAAACTTTTAAGTTAATTCTAATTTAAAAAGAAAAATATTTGTGTTATATTGTAAAATAATGAGTGTAGATTGCATGAAATACAACCTATTACAATATGTCATACATACATTTTTTTCATAACAAAGATCATTTTACAAATGAAAAGCTGTATTAAAGGTTAGACCATGAACAGAATTTTAAACAAAAGTTGGGACGTATAATAAAAAATGGGTTTTTCCCATTTATGTCAAATACTGTCGAAATATTTATACTTATATTGCAATATGTTTATCAAAAATTGCACTATATTTACGTTTTTCAAAGTCCAAGAACCAAAAAGCACTTAATAACAATATTTATTGACTAAAACAACACAACTTCAACATGAAACTTTTGGACACTTCACAGAAGAATGATCCACAACTTCACTATTATCTGAAAAACTAGTGTTTCCTCTGAAAAATATGTTTCACAGTATTACCAGGATTAAAATATCAAAACCTCTGACCTAAGAAATAAATAAAGAGCGAAGGATTATCAAATAATAAGAAAAACCACAATGTAACTAATAATTTGGCCACCCTACTTACCGCCAAAGCCATCTTTAAGAAAACGGATAAAGCACAGTTGAACACATATTATTTTAATTATTAACTTGGCAGTTTGAGTTTTTCATTTATTCTGAAACCATTTTAAGATTTTCACAAATGTTTTTTTTAATCAATTCTTAATGAAATATGGAAATTTTAAGGGATTCAATATTCACATTCTAACTTAAAAAGTAAATTTAAAAGCTGCTGTGTTCAAGTTTTATGAAATGTTTTCTTTAGTTTAACACTTAATTTGATTCCTAAGACACATTAATTCTTTTACGAAGAGCTTTTTGGGCTGAAAAATTACACGTATACAAAAAAGCTGAAGGTTTTTTGTTTTTCAGAATAATTACATTTACCTACAACATACATGTTATTAATTGATGTTAAACCAACTAATTACCTTACCATCACTATGTTTATCCGTTAGGGTAGGCAGAGAGGATTAATCGCCACACAATTTTGTTTTGGTACTAGATATTAATGTCTTCATTGTGTATATTAAGTTTATTTTAAATATGTTTGTATTCAAAATAACGAAATATAAATAAAATAAAATAACGTTATATATTTTTGTACGAAAGAAAAAACCGGATAAGTTAAAAAGTTTTGAGTTAAGTATGCAGAATTGTTGATACATATCTATCGAGAAATGATGAGAAGTGTCGGAAAATAAAATAACGTGCTGTTACTTTTTAAAAAAGGACACTTGTTTTGGCTCTCCTGAACACCTGCGTTTATTGATTAATTATTCATTTCTTCCTTGTGCATACAGATTTAGTATTCATGCAAATTATTTAATGACAAGGATTTTTTTTCTTGAGAATAGATTTTCATAATACCATAAAAAAATATAACTTTGTTTACACTTTTAAAAAACAAATGAATTAAATATATTGCTTAATATTTGAGCTTTCCAAAAGTTTATTTTAATTGGTTGGAAAATAAGTTATTTTGTAATCAATAAAATTAACTGTAATTGGTTGGAAGATTTAATACTTTGTAGATTTTCCATGCTGTTTCACATGAAACACCCTCTTTTGACAGAAACCCTGTTTTTTAATAAAGTTCTTAAAGAATGTCATCGGGAGTTTGGTGATGTTTTTTGGATCCTGACTCCTAAGCTATCCAAGCCCTCTTACCACCAATAGCTGAACTCTACTGTAGTATATCTTATTCAATATTCCTACAATTATTAGTATTTAATTTTCACTCCCAACATCTGCATTCATGAGGTGTGTGTGGGGTGGGAGTGTCCTGTTTAAAGTCATACTATGCAGATGCCTCAGTGTGTTTCTATAATATTATGTGAAGTATTGACCTGCCTTATTTTGGCTTTTATCTTGTGTTTATGAGTGCTTTTAATGGTTTTATTCTTACGTTGATAAACGATATTATCTTAAATTTTGTAATCCAAAAATAAACGTTTACAAAAATAAGTAGCAATGGTATCATAAAATTAAGATATTCTTAAGTGATTAAAGTCTTTATATTCTCAAAAGTATTACCTAACAACGCTCATTAAAATTGTAATAAATGAAATAACATTGTTCTTGAATTGGGCTGTAATACGGTAATAATGAAATGACTTGTAAAAAAACTTTTACAATCTTAATCTAAAAATAATCCAAATTTTAAAATTCTTCATGCAAATAATTTTAGTGTGCTAATATTGTTTTATTATATACCTTATAAAGAAAAGTTTGAATCGATTACCACACCTATCTGATCTGTCATTTAATAACCGACTCTAAGTTCACAACAGATTATTTCTTAAATAAAACAGATAAACTTTGTTTATAACCACATTATTATTATTTAATATTATGCTTTGACATGAAACACTCACTTTGTGGAAAGAGATAATAAAATTTTCAATAAAAGTAACTTTATTAGATACATATACCAACCGGTTTCGGCTCTACCTGAACCTTCTTTAGGGCTGAACAAATATGTATTAGAAGAAGAAGTATGAAGTAGAATACATATTTGTTCAGCCCTGAAGAAGGTTCAGGTAGAGCAGAAACCGGTTGGTATATATATCTAATAAAGTGGTGTCAAAACAAAGTTAATTTTATTTAAATTTAATATTATGTCTACCGGTTTCGGAAGTACCCTTCCATCATCAAGACAATATTAAAATTAAAAAAATGATTAAATTGATTATTTCTTCCTTGGTTCACACAAAATAACTAGCCCGTAGTAACTAAAATTTAGACCAAAAACTTCCACTATTTTACAAATTTTGGTTATGTTAATTTTTTTTCTATCTTGATAATTTTGTCCATAATTCTGAACCCTTTCACAACCCGCAATACTAGTAAACACACAAACACAATGTTTCATATACTTTTTCATAGAGTCGTTCGTTTAGAGGAATAAAAGTGTGATACGTAATTTTAAAAATGAAGTTTTTTAACACCCATATATAGCGCCTGCAAGGAGATATTAAATAAATTGTGATTTTGAAATAAGTCAATAAAGCCATCGGCGCTTCAATCCTTGGAGAGTCAGTTGGTCTACTGCTGTTTCTCCACGAGCAACTTATGTCGAAGGTTGTGGTATTCGCCATCACACCATCTAGCTTCCCGGGCTTAGGCATCTCAAAACTCCCTCGTCCTGCAAGTTAATTAAATAGGAATATTTTATTTTATAAAACTTATCATCATAGAAACGTGTTTTATAAAGAAAAGGATTATTGTTAATTGTAGCATTGTAAAGAGGGGTGTACTCGTTTTTATCAATCACCTGTATGTTTGAATAGAAGGAGTCATAAAAAGTTTATCGTGGGGTAATAAAATAATAAACCATTTAACACGTGATAACTACTATGTTTTTGTATGCCTACAAAAAACAAAGATACAATTTAGTAATTAATCAGCGAAGTTTCCAACTTTTATAGCAGTAATGAAACGCGTCGGTTCACTTGAATACTAAACAATAATAACGTTCAGAAATGTGTTGAAACTTGTTGAGGAGGTTGAGTTCTTTCATATTAATGACCCGATTTATCACTTATTAGGTGTGAAAATACATTCATTACCTACATGATTGGAATAATATAATAATACTGATTTTAATGACTCAAAAGCTGACTGAAACTGTTCGATTACAAAAGGCGCTATACTTTGTAGGAATATCTGTAGAACGCTTCGCATTCGTTTGAAATATTTTAATCAGTGTTTAAAATTTAAAAAAAATATTATTTTAAAATGCAAGTTGAATCAAGATTTACTGTGTTTTTTACCTCCACTTTATATACTTAGCTAAAATCTCAGAGCAATTATAAACCAGGAGGAAGCGATTATTGATTTTTTCCTGATTCAGGCGTGGCTAGAGCTAAGGCTAGGGCTAGCGCTAGAGCTAGGGGGTAGGGCTAGGGCTAGGGCTTGGGCTAGAGCTAGGGTATTTAAACATCAATTCATAGCACATATCGAAAAAGTGTTTTTATTTTTTTGTTTTAACGACTTTTTCACAGTATTGTAATACACAAAAATATAGGATATAACCAAAAAAAACCGTTGAGTTATGTCCTGTTATGTCGCATAACAAAAGGTAGTGGGCAGAGTTGCCGGAGACGCGGGAGACGGAAAATATGCTTACATACTGAAAAAATGGTGTTATATTATGTTGAGAACTTGTCTTGTCTCTTTCTCTCTCATGATTTACGACGTGAAAACTCTGAGAAAGTGATTTGTCGTAAATTTGTATAGGTTGGGTAAAAACGTTTAGTTCTCTCTCTATATATATATATTTTTGCTCTGAGCCTAAAATACATTTTTTACTGTTTGCATGTAGTATTATGATCATTATGAACCAATAATGTTGCCATTTTAGAAAACACGATATTTTTGTCTTCTTTTGTTGCTCTCTCCTTTAGGAGGTTGACTGTCATCGAAATAATTTTCACTCTTCAACCCGGAAAAACTTAGCAGTACTAAACTTGTAACATTCAAGTAGGTTTCGATGCCATTAAATGCAGGGTATTCCCCGTCTACTTCTACGTCTCTGAAATATCAGTTTGGCGAACGCACATTTGTCCCCCATTTTAATGTGATCAAGATATTGATGTTTTCACCATATTTTATATCTAGCTCAATTTCACGATCATTAGCCTTACGAAGAATATAATTATTATTTTTTTCGTAGAAAGCAATTACTTTGTGGTTTGACATATTTAACGATATGAAAAAATAGTCGACGTTTTACCTCTTTCAATTCATATTTCTTTCTGTTCCTTTGTTATAATTTGAATGTTATTCTTTTTGTTTTCTCACTGTCCTCTTATTTTATTTTATATTGTGTTCTCCCTCTGTATGTATGTATAACCGGACACTATGTATTTTTTGTTCAGTTTAATTTTGTACCCTGATTATTCTTTGGCTAAGCGAAACCGATCGGTCATAAAAAATAAAAAAAACTTTTATAATGTTATTTTTTAATTTCATTACATTTAAATTGGACGTAGTTATGCAGAAAACATCCAACCCCAAAACTATGAAACTGAGAAAAAGGCGTTTGAAAATATGATGGTAAAAAAACATTAATATGCATTATAGGCATTTGTAAAGTAAAAATCAGTGTTTTTTTTCTTTATGAGCATTAATATTAATAGGTGATATATAATCTATCAATGTATTTATTAAAAAAAAAAATTTTATGTTATCCTACATTTTATAATATTTTTAAACATCAATTGAAGTCAAATCTTTTCAATGTGCATTAGTAAAAAAATGACCAAAATTCTGTTGCATTTGGAGCTTTGATGTTTTCAGCAGATACAAATCTATTATTTGTCTAAAGGAAAACATGTAAAACTCAATTTTGGCAAATTGTGGGTTTGACGCTTTCTGAATAACTACGCCTAATTAATCATCCTGTAGAGTAATTTGATGATGCGCCTTTCATTAATATTATACTGTCTTTCGTATAAATGGTTATTTTTTTAAACCAGGTTTTATTTTATCAAAGAGAAATCAGTGATGAATTATTTATGAATTGTTCTGTGTGATTCATTCTTCCATGTGGAATAATTTTATTCAAAAAAAAAAGGAAAGAAAATTCTTTAATAAAATATGAAAAAATAATATCAGTACGCTTTTTAATGGCTCAGCGTTTATTTTGCCATTGATATTATATTGCAGACCTTGTTTTACCAAGCGGACGCGATGTGCAAACTTTGAACGTGGAAAATAATTGGGAAAAAATGTGTGGTTTTCTAACTGAATACTTCCAAGTCACGGTTCATTATTTTAGAATTGTTTTTCGACGAGCCTTTCGAAAAGGTATAATGGAATCTGCTTGTGTTTACTTAATGGAGGCAAAATTTACTCTAGTGTGGCTAATATCCGCGTGTGGAGGCTGCAGCGCCTCTGGGGAAAATTACTCCCTCTTCAAGGGTAAATTTTCCAGTGCCAGCGGTGGAAAGTCTTATTTGTTTGCCTTTTGAAACCTTCCATGATATTTGATTTAAGGTTATCATAGCCAATAGTATTGTGTTTATTGGTTTTTGTTGTAATAAGCTATGTTACGCCTCATTATTCTTCTTGATGTTTTGGATAGTATTGCAGCGTCCATTATCAGGGCAAACGTGAAGAG
This sequence comes from Drusus annulatus, assembly GCA_022651775.1. Taxonomy (NCBI): domain Eukaryota; kingdom Metazoa; phylum Arthropoda; class Insecta; order Trichoptera; family Limnephilidae; genus Drusus; species Drusus annulatus. Next base: position 283,848 of record JAGWCC010000575.1, read on the forward strand.
TGTTGAGAAAAGTGGTTTGTTTTTGGAAAAATAGCTGCAGAATACCAAAATTAAAAGGATTCGTGAACGCAAAACGGTTTCATTTCAGCACAAATAAATGCACTCTTCTCTGCACTCTACACATCTGCTTTGATAGATGGGACTGCGAGGCTGTCCGCAACGTTAATTCAAGAAAACAGGAATTGGTTTCACTTGAAAACTTGTGTAGCATTATCAAAACTTTAAAAATCTAGATTGTTTAAATTGTCTCAGAGCCTTTTCGTATTTCTATTTCTAAGAGCCCATTTACTTGAACAACAACCGCAAATTTGTACAGTATTTTCCTCTCGCCATGCAGATTTTTTTTGGCTGAAGAAGGCTAGAAATGATATTGTACTTATTCATCTGTTTCTAATGTGAAAATTCAACATTGTATTTGAACACGCTGAGGTAATCTCTTGATCGAGAAGCTGAAATTAAGTAGAATTTTATTAAGTAAATTAATTTGGGGCAAATAGCAGTAATGTATACTGCAATGCATATTTTTTAAACAAAGACAAAAACTGAGTACACTGGAGTAATACAATTACCCGGCTGAAGTCACTGACCTGATGGTCATAAATCGATTTGAATGTGAATCATAAAGATAATACTGATCTAAACAAATTAATGATAAGTAATAAATAAACACCTACTATTCCTATTGCAAAAATAAACATAATAAATAAATAGTGGAGAAAAAAAACATCATTGATGAAATTAACTTTGAGAAGAATGTTAAAAAACTCCCGGACAAAAAAAAACAATGAGGACGTACGATTTGTGTATTGACATATGGAAAAGAACTCATTATTATAATGTCAATCGATGCGTTGCTTGAAATGGCTTAAGCCGTGTTTGGTGATCAGATCTGAAGAGACGGGTATTTCTCCACCTTCTTTCTCTCCATCTCCTTCTCCTCACCACCTTCAGCCTCACAAGATTCCCCTATTGGGAGTGTTCTAGTACCACTAGCTTCAGACGGTTGGGAGCAGTTGAAACATTTTTCAAAGAATTTAAAAAAAAAAAATTTTTTTACTATGAAATAAAATTTAAAAATTGACGTTTTTTTGTTTATAGACAGTAATCTTTATAAACATGCATTACTTTCAATGTCAAATTAACTATGGAACCAAAAAGAAAAGCTATTGGTCGATCTACAAGTCAAGCAAGAAAGATAAAGGCATCACGAACTTCAGAAACAGTGGAATGAAGGGAAAAAAGACTTTGAGCCGATCGAGTTGAAACATCTCAAGCTGTTCATGTGAGAATCATGGATGTTACAAATTTAGTTCACACACTTGTAGTGATTGTCCCTGTGCTTTCTTGATTGTCATTGCAAATGCGAGTTGCATTGAAAACTACAGACGTTTGATTTTAAATGGCATAACCGTCAGAATCATTTAGATGTGAAGCAAAAATACATCATCTCTTTTAAATTTTATATTTAAATTGTGGCATCGATGATATTTTTAATTATCCTTTTCAATAAAAGCCTGGTTCCGTTTAATAGTCTTTTTGGATTTATTTTTTCGGGAATAATGATAGGCAAACCAATTTGGCAATTGTGACATTGAAAAGCATGCTGGATACTCGCTAGTATAAAAAAAAACAAATTTAAAAAAAAAGCAAGACAATCGGACACCAGCAAAGAATAATTCTAAAACTAAGAAAACCAAGAAAAATACTTAATCATTATTATGATTATTGTATGCAGAAAATGATTTGGATTCAACAGTCAGTAAAACTTAACCCATTGATCATACAAACACACCAGATTGTACAAAGGGCATGATGATCGTTCAAGATTGACAAACGAGCTTTAGGCATGTACCTACGTAGTAGCGAGTATCAATTCACTATGATTTTACTGATCAAAAGGCATTTCAGCTGGTATTGATTACCGCCATCTCAACATTTTGATTTTCGCTACAGTGTTGAGTCATTATATCGAGTTTTGTTCTGTTATTCACGCAAATAGATGAATAGCCGAACAAATAAAAACAAACTGAAAATTTCGGTTTGTCTGATTTTAATTTGGTGTTCACCTGAGTCGGCGAGAGCATTTTTCAAGATGAAGAGTTGAATATAAGTACTAAGTCAATATATAATACATTTGTGGAAGATTCTATCAGCATCTCACTGGTGAAAGACCACCATTCACAATCGAAACGGCGCTTGAAATGAATTTTGCAATATTTGGTGACTAGATCTGATTAACCAGGTACTTCCCAACCTTCCTCTTTCCTATCTCCTTCACTTTGCCACTACCTTTAGCCTCGCAATATAACCCTTGGCACGTTTCGTAGGATTTGTGCTGAATATGTTTAAAAAAACCTAAGATTCTTAAGATTACTAAGATTTCAATTTATATCTGCTGTATAGGAACCTTATATGCTTTATTCTATTATTGTGAAATGTAAACATATTTTCTTACTAAATGTGTGAAAAAAATATTTGCATACATCTAAATAAAAATGCAAAATCAAACAAACAAACCCAATTGAAAAGGCCGTAGTCCCACTGGTTCCAGACGGCTGGGAGCAGTTGGGACTCTTGTACGGTATTCACTTAAAATAAAAAGCAAAATAAATAGTTTATTAAATATAAAACCACAAAAACGTTGCTAGAAATTGCCTGAGTGACCAGATAAATCTCAACATAACTCTTCCCAAACTTTTTCCCTTTCTACTTATTCCAGCTTCACAATATTATGCGAATTAGCTGCCCTGACTGCGGTCTGTTGAAAGTTGGTGCGGTATTCATATAAAAAAATCTGAAACTTCCTGAAAACCAATCCGCACAGTGTGGAACTCAAATAAAACTGTGGAACTAAAATGTTCTCCATAATACTTTAATGCGAGAATTTTTCCTAATTTTAAAAGTAGGTATATACTGACGGTCAATGTAATTACATTTTGAATAAAACCGGACTCAAAGTGTTATAGGTTGCGTAATCAGAATTGACCCAAGAAACACTCAATTATGATTGTGTCTTTTGGTGCATTTGTATATACTTCAGACACTGATGTCTTTACCAGACGTCACTGAGAAACAGTATTTTCTGTTTGTTTATTCTTACTCAATGTTTTTAGCGTGAAAGGGACAGTAAATGCAGATATAGAAACGTTCTTAAATATGGTCTTAGAAAAAAACGTTTTCATTTTAATTGGATTTTTATTTATAAAGTCGAATAGCAAGTTTGGAACATGCTGTATGCAAGCAATGCATCTCTGTGAGAGCTGCTTAAAGATCAACTCCAGTTGCAATACCTGTATGTGGCCCTTTAGGATTTTGCATCATAATGATGTCACATGGTTACCCATAGCCCAGTCACAGCCTTTAAAAATGTCTATTTAATCGTATTTTTCAAAATCGATTAATTAATTAATTCACCATACGCCTATCTTGACACGAGAGGAGTCCCAGACCCAGAGAGTTAGGCGTAGAAAAAAACATTGTATAAATGTTACCTCCCTTGAAAAACAAAGAAGCAGAGAAAAAGGTACAAATAACCATCTACAATATCACTTTTATATTCAGAGTTGACATTTGCTATTTTATACATACGAATATTTTTATATAAAGTCATAATATTTTCACTGAAATTCCTCATTACTCCAAAATTCTCATTCTTCAACAGTTTTAAAATAACTCTGTCTTTCCCAACTTTGTGATTTCGCGTTATGTTATTTTGAGTATTTTTTCCAGGAAAATTAAATGAAAATCTCAGGACTGTTTTTGTTCCCGGCGTTCTGCGGAAAATATGACGACGGCGCTAAACAAGGAGAAACAGCCGTTCTGCGCCTGCCGGGCTCTGTTTAATTATAGAGAGCACATGCTTCCTTTAGCCTGCATGCAGGGGATGGCGAAAAGAGTCGGGATTATTTCATTATATAAAAATTAGATGTACGAAAGCTGGAATCTGCGAAAAGCGAGATTTAATCGGGTACGTTTCAGCTTACTCAGTAATCACGCTTTTGTTTCCGTATTGTAAGAAAGTGAGAAAAAAAGCAAAGTGTGTTTTTTTTTAATTCGATCGACATGTAAATTTGTAGGTGATATAAGTTCTTTAAGAAAATTAGTTAAAAAAACGTATTTCGTCACCTAATAAATAACAATAATACTTGGAAAGAGCGCCATTTTCGTGAAATGTCACCTCAAAGGCGCTTAACCCACCCAACCTTAATCACATGTCCTAACCTAACCTAACTTAACCTAGCTAAACCAAAGTTTTCTTAAACTTACCAACCTAACTAAATTAAAATATTTGACGACCTCAGTGGCCACGAATCCAGAGGTCGCGGGTTCGAGAAAAGAAGGTTTTACTTCGCATATTTATTTTTTAATGATATAATACTCGTATCTTCTAGTGATAGATACTCTAATTATCTCCCTGGTAAAAGTTCATTCAGAATCGAAACGTTGCTTTAAATGGCTTAAACCATGTTTGGTGACTAGTAGCGTTGGGAAAAACTTCAATGTTTTGTGAATGCTTCACGGATTGCTACTTCTTAAAAATGAACCCTTCGCAGTTAACACTTCAATTAAAGTCGAACTCATAAAAAAGAGATTTGAATTTATCCGGTTATTTGTTCAGTTCTTTTTCGAACAAATAAAAAGTACTAGTCGGTAGGGCTTTTAAAACGAAAAGAACTGGAACCGGTTCCTCGCCCAAAAAAACACGTTCCTTTAGATCGAAGTACTTGGAAGTCGAACTTTAATTGAAGTACTTCTTTATAGGCTTTGAAGTTCAAGTCCGCAACTGAACTGCTGCAAATTAAAGTAGTTATTTGTAATCTAACTCCCATTGAAGTATTGGTTCAATGAAATGAAATGAATGAAGTTTGAACTGCCGCATGTAATAGTTCACACGGAGCAGTCACAATGCTAAGTTGAACTACCAATTTCAATAGAAGTATTTGTTCAATGCACAATGAAGGAAGTAGGAACTGCTGCCAAAAAAGTAGTTCTTTCGGAGCGATCACAACGCTAGTGACTAGGTCTGAATAGAACTTACTTTCAAACTTCTTCCCTATCTCCTTCCCTGCCCCCTCCTTTTAGCATTACTATTTACCCGGACTGAGGCTGCCATTGTCTCACTGGCTCCAGACGGTTGAAAGCAGTTAGTACTAGTTAGTGCAGTATTCACTTAACCAAAAACAACTAAAATAAAAAATTAAAAAATCGAATAAATATAATACTTTGGTATGAAAAACGTCACGTTTTAATTTTATCAGTGTTTAATAAGCTTTCTAAACAAATTTGAAGTATAGATCGGGTATTTAAAAAAAAAATTAGGTGTTGAATTGGTTAACAGTGAAACAGATGCTAACATTAAAAACATTGATATTTATACATAAAATGAAGAAATTTTATTTTTGACTGAATTATTGACAACATGGATATTCACAGACATAAAACAAGGACATGCAAATAAATCAGACTACTAACAAATAATAAAACCAACTCACAAAGCAGCTTACTTTATAAACGGATGAAATATTATAATGCGCTGCCGGAAACCATCAAAATTACACCAAATAATTAATTTAAAATAGCCTGTAAAAATCATTTAAAATACGTTTGTCAAACTGAGCGGTTTATAAGTTATAATATTATTATTAAGACAAAAAAAAAATTCTAGTATAATTCTCTTTTTCTAGATACTTAGAAAACTTTAATGTACAAGAAACTAAAATAAAATAAATAAAACTAAAACTAATCCATATTAGTCTTTTTTTCCAAATTATTTAACAGTGCCATACAGCGTAGCTTTCGCTTGAGGCGTGACTGGGTTAGGTAGGGAAAGGTTTGGATAAATATTTTTTTGTTCAGGCTGTAAAGATAAGTTTTAAACTTTCTTAAGTTTAGCCAGGTTTTGGAAGAAGAGATTAAAGAAAATACAAGTTTTAACTTAAGTTCGATTATGTCAGAAGGGGTAATGTTTTACTTAAGGCAAGCTTAAGAAATGTGTATTTTATATCCACCTGGCTTAATTCTCACGGAAATAAGAATTGAATATTGAAAACCATTGAGTTATTACCGTATTTAAATCTAAAGCCGTGGAACAATAAATTTGTTAAACTTATTATTAATTTAAAGCGGGTCGTTCTAGTGGAAACCATAAATAGTTATTAACGAGGCAGTTTATTAACACCAGTATTTACTTTCTGACACCGAAAAATGATTTATGTTTTCAGATATATTTACTGTTGAGGGACTTAATAGTTTATGTTACGATTTGTGGGTCTCGGGTTCAAATCACGACGAACGCAAATAAATTTAATTTAATCATAAATAAATAAAACAAATAATAAATAGTGTATCGTACACTATTTATTATCACTACCTATAGCCTCACAACCTACCCTAATAAATTGGGGATGTCATAGTCCCATTTTTTCTTAACAGTTGGGAGCAACTGGAACTCTGTACGGTATTCACATTAAAAAAATCTTCATGATTATCCGACTTAGCTCTAAACGTACGTTTCAATTCTGAATGGTCGTCTTCCACTAGGGTGGTAGTAAGAGTATCTACCACTCTGGAACGTGCCGCAAATATACTATATGTTATTTTAAATGAATTTATTTGCGCACGCCGGGTTTGAACCCGCGACCTCTGAATTCGTAGGGGAGTATCTTATCACTCGACCACGGAGGCCGTCAACGGACGTCTTCCCTACTTTTTAAAAATATTCCCCTAAAATTAGGGATACCATAGTTCAACTGGCCACGGAAAGAAGGGCCCTTGTGTGGTTATGGAATTTTTAATATCGCTTTGTAGGCACTGTGCTTAGTAAGCTTTTGGGAAAGCACATAATCATAAAAAAAAATTCGTTGGAGCGATAATCTTTTCCGCCGTGCTGGAAAGTTCCGGTATATTTAAATGAATAGATTGTCATGAAATATTATTTAAAGCACTAACTAATCCTGCAGGGGTAGCTACTACTTGTCGCCGAAAATAATTTATACCTGGACCCTTCCAACCCTTAGACGTACCCCGGGGCTCGTGAAAACATTAATCCACCCTTGCCCACCCTCCACACCACCACCCCACTGTCTCTCCACGTATGGGAAATGGTAAACGAAATGAACCAAAAAACGAAAATAAAAAATGCATTCATGGATATTTTAACATGTCAATATTTTGATGTTTTGATCCCCTAGATAATATCATAGATGTTTTTTTAGTAAATGATGAAGACAACGTCCAAAATATACTAAATATTTAAAATAAAGATACTTCAAACAACGTTTCAACTATTTATTTATATACTTACGGAACATTGTAAAACTACAAAAAAATACAAAACACGAAGTAGGAAAAAATAGCAACGGAGAAAGAACAGCACATAAATAATATTTGAAAGAAGCAATGACAAAGATATACAATTGAAAGAACATTTAAGTTAAAGGTTTTAGTATAGTCGTAAAGAATGACAACAATCATTTCAACTGGTATCAAAAATTTCAGGACCATGGCTTGAGTTAACAAGTCTCAAAATTCTGGACAGTTGCGAATAATACTTATCATTAGTATAGTGATGATTGAGGAAAAGCAACATTATGACAGCAAGGAATTAAATTGGAAGTATGTACTAATATAGAGCGAGATACTAAAATACATTAATTATAATTTAAAACGACATTTAAATTATAAGTGTGAAAAAGTTAATGGGTTTTTTTACACACATTATACGAACCTTTGGTTCAGAGCCAAGGAGCTAATCGCTCTGTCTTGAAGGTAATATGTGTCAATTTTCTATTTATTTATTATAACGTTAAGAGGAGATGACACCACTAATAAAGAAAGTTTGCCCAAGGTTCACATTTTAACTCCTTCCTAAGAATCTGTTACAGTAAGATTAATAGGATGTAAGTAATTTATATGTTATAACTGAACCATAATTTTCAAATTGGTATACAATACTTTGATTTGAAAACATGTTTTCCAGCTTAAATACAAAGGGTAGGGATCAGATTTATGAATCAGTTACTTCCTGAGGCATTGTGAAAGAAGTGTTTGAGATTTTAATTATATATTCATCTGTTTTAATTTAATCGTCACCTGACATCCTGGTGGAAATGAGTTTTATTTTCCTAAAAAAATCACGCAAGGCCGCCAACGTAGGCTTCTGTTTCTTCCCAGGTGCAGAACTAACATACCAATGGTGATGCACCTGGGAAGACTAACTAGGCTTAGTAACTGCCTCGCAGTAAATCTGGATATTTTTCAGACGAGCTACAGCAAGTTTAAGCAAGAACTAATTATTCAGTTTTCACTTTATTATGTACTATTATAATTGCATAATTATGGTTTAAAAATGTGTTCTTTTTATCGTTTTTGTATTTATTGTTTTTGATTCAGTAAAATGTACACCCTAAGTTATCACGCTTTTAAGCCTGCTATAGCAAACTCGGCCTTATGTCCTTCATGTCACCGTGCGACACGCATTATTTTTATCGTCCGGCCTTTCAAGTCTTACGCCGTTTACGGTGTAGTTGCCCCTCGACGTTTGGCCGATAAGCACGTGATTTCTTTGCCACGCTCAGATGAATTTTTGATTGATTTATTTAAACACCCGATTTAGATCCTTGACTACGAATTAAAAGGTTGTGGGTTCAAATCGCGGCCTGTGCATATAATTTTTATTCAATAAATTAGTGTTATTTCCCAAGTATTTGCAGCACGTTCTAGAGCGGAAGAAACTCTCAGTATGGCCTTGGTGAAATACCACCATTAAGAACCGAAACGTTGCTTGAAATGCCTTTAGCCGTGTTTGGTGACCAGGCCTGAATAGCCAGGTACTTCCCCACCTGCTCTTTCCTATATCCTCCTCCTCCTCACTTCCTTTAGCCTCACAACATACCCAATTGGAAAAATATAGTTCCACTGGCTCCAGATGGTTGGGAGCAGTTGAGAATCTTGTACGATATTCATATATAACAAAAAGGATTTGCAAGTGAAATTTTCTGTTTGTTTTTCTTTTATATAAAGGAATTAAATGAATTCGTAACATTTTTAAGACACATTTATTTTTGGGAATGACTTTAAATGATTTATTCCTGTTTTCTCTTAAGGGAAACTTTTGACACTTTTTGCTTCATTAACATTCAAGCATCGTAGCACATCACGGTGCCCACCTAGAACATTTTATGTCGCTACTGTTTGCAGAATTTCCACCCGTTTCCACATTTCACTTGCCGATAGCATCCTCCCCGCCTTATCTCGGGCGAGGTGGCCAGAAGATGAATAATATAGCCAGTCTATTCAATTCGCATGAACTGACGGTAGAAGGATTTTATAATGACGATTAGCGAAGAAGAGCCGCTAACCGTTCCAGTGTTCGGCTTTTTTAATCAACTTAATAAATTGTCCGGTGTTAACAATTGTTGGCGTAACATGAGAGTAGACCTAAAAGAGACGATGTGTGCACGTGAATTATGCAAGATAGAGCTTGAAGACTTTCGCGTAGCAGAGCGGTAAGTTATTTAACTTCGGACCAAGAGGTCGCGGGCTCGATAGCCAGTGTAGTGTGTACACAAATAAATTATTTTTTTGTAATTTCACATAAAATTGAAATAACACACAGTAAATTTGCCGCATTTCAAAGTGAAAGTACCTACATGATTTCTGTATCGCCCTGGCGTCAGAACATTTTCAGAATTGAAAGGTTGCTTGAAATGGCTTAAGCCGTGTTTAGTGACCAGATCTGAATAACGGCCTACATGGTCGAGTGGTAAGACGCTCGACTACGAATCCAAAGGTTTCGGGTTCGAACCCAACGTGCGCAAATAACTTTTATTTAAATAATATGTGTCATAACACATTTGAATCATATAAAATAATATATAGTGTATTGCGGCACGTTTAGAGCGGTATATATTCTAAGTATCGCCCTGGTAAAATACCACCATTCAGAATCCAAACGTCGCTTGAGATGGCTTTAGCCGTGTTTGGTAACCAGATCTGAATAGCCAGGTACTTTCCAACCTTCCTCTTCCCCATCTCCATCCCTTCCTCACTACCTTCAACCTCACTACATAACCCCGTTTGGGGATGCCATTGCATCACTAGACCTAGATGGTTAGGAGCAGTTGCTACTCTTGCACGGTATTCACAATAAAAATATGTTTATTTTTAGTTTATATTTAAGAAATGTAATCGCTGGTACAGAAGGCCAATACTGACGTTTTTGATCATCATTTTGATGATGTTTTCTCTCGTTCATGTTGGCCATTAGATTATCAAACGATGTTTATTCTAAAGTAAAGTGTAATAAGTCTTCATAGCAGCTTCACGTAATGCGCGATCGTATTTCACGCTAATTACCGAAAACTAACTAGGTACTAGATCCGCAGCGATGAATTGTCCTCCCCTACGTCCTTTTGGGGATGTTTTACACCGCATTAAATGCTGTAACGTTTCAAATATCGTTAAAATTTACGTGTCGTTTTAATCGAACTAGACTTTGATCTTTTTTAACCCTTTGTGTAGATACTGTTAGGTTGGGTTGTTTGTTAAACATACGCCCATCCTAATACAATTGAGTTCATGTCTAATTTGATGAATGCGTTGGTCGATTACTCACGTTTAGTTAACATGAGTTCGTAACTCATAGCAACAAACCGACTCACAATTTTTTTTAACACAAGCTATATTTATTGAAAATGTCTGTACATATTACAATTTAACACTTATTTTAAAAAAATATACAAATTATATTTTGTAAGATTTTTTTTAAGCATAGCTCTCCATTATAATGTGAAATAATTGGTGTGTATGAAAGAACATACAAGAAATAAAAATGGTAATAAGTTCGTCATAAAATCATAAAATTTGGAGCTAGCGTCAACTTTAATTTTTTTTTTTACAATAATTCCAGTTTCATAATATTTATAGGTCAGCCTTTTTTTTAACACTTCCTTTCCAAAAGGGGGTTCTAATGTCACCCAAACGAAAGTTTTGAGCGACATCTTTTATAAATAATATAAAAAGCCTTATCTCTAGGTATTACCACTAACAAATTATCTAATATGATGTCATAAAATCGCTTTCATAAGCAAGATCAAATAGGGCAACTACCTTTGGATCGTACGTTTTATTTTCACTTAATTGCCAGGGTAAAATCTTTTTTCAAAATTAGATTTCTTTTACTTATAAGAACAAGCTTAATTTTTAAATGTTAGGTGGCGCCATAAAAATTAACAATAGATGACGTCAGAGGCTTTTAGATCCATTGATTTTTTAATCATTTTTTAAAACCGATTTATCGTTTCTACGAAAAACCGAATTTAATACAACCTAGGTATATTATTCAGAATAGACGTTTGTTTTTTTTTTATTTATTCACTAGAATTTCTTATTCCGAATTTTCCCAATGTAAGCTTTCGTAGATCATATTTGTGACATTCGCGCATAGGAAAAGCGGTCAAAATCAGATATTTGATACAGCAGCGTCCAAGGGGTCCATTTAAGGTAAGTATTGTTGAGTTTAAATTCCCGTGTTGGAGAAGCATGTTCAGGATTCCATGTACAACCGGGTCCATTTATCTATAAATTCTAGGCCAGATATCCGAAACAGGCTCTTAACTGTTTACCTGCAGTATATCTTAAAATATTTTGGATACATTGCTCGCCAAGCTGAGAATTCAAACCCGAATAAAGTCATGATCACTGACAAAGTGGAAGGCACCAGAACCAGAGGAAGAAAACCGATAGGTTGGAAAGATCGAGTTTCACAGGCGTACGGAACGTTATTGTCCGTGACTTTTCATGCAGTGCAAGACCGTGTGGACTTGGGGTTCCGACCTTCAGCAGAGAAACAGCGACTTAAGAAGAAGGAGTTGCTTATTCCAATTTTACCCATCGGCAAATCTTTTTGGATCATATTTGTGACAGTCGCGTAGGTGGAAAGCGGTCAAGATGACATATTTGATACAGCAGCATCCGACGGGTTAATTCGGTGAGTAAGGTTGATTCTAATTTTCCAACAATGTATCTTGTAACAACTAACACAATTGAAGGATCAAATTAGATGCGCCCGTCTAATTAACAAGAAACGGTTCAAGAAAGCACTTAACCCGGAAACATTAATTGTGTACTGGTGGTCTGAAGGCATTAGTGTATTTTATCTGGGAAACACTGTAAATTTGGTATTGATACCCAACACCAACCCGTTAGTTGGTTTCCAAGGAGGGAAATAAGTTTTCCGACATATAGTCTTAAAGGGTTAAATAAGCCATCTTTGTCCAGTGTTGTGAAAATTTATCGATACCATTAACTGGTCGGAATCAAAACAATTGGTAAAATTATATCCTTAGTATATTTTGAATGGTTATTTTCTGTGTAAAAGTTTTTTTAACAGTATTTAAAGTAAAAAAATTTGTAATATTTTTTCTTAGAAAGCAATGAATTTGTGGTTTGATATATTTAATGAAATGAAAAAATAATTTTGTATAGGACTACAGATTTAATTTTTATTTTTATTACGAACCGTTTTCGCTTAGCCTAAGAACAATCAGGGTACTAAATTAAACTAAAACAAAAACAAAAACACAAAGTGTGCGGTCATATATACATACAGAGGGAGAACACAATTTCAAATAAGAGAACAGTGAGAAAAAAAAAAACATTTGTATTATAATGAAGGAACCGAGAGAAATTATAATATATTTTTTGATCATTTCATTAAAAATATAAGATATGTGTTAATATAAAAATAAACGCTGATATTTTTCTATTTTTCTTCATATTTGATTAAGATATTTGAATTTATAAATAATTCAAGCTTTCCCGGGAAACAAAAATTGCTTTTAGATTTGTTCTTTTACGAATTTTATTTTTTGTGTGTTTTAAGTTATTCAACAAAGCTTTGCTTGTGTTGGTTAAAGCATATTTGAAAACATACCCCAATTGGAGATGCTATAGTCCCACTGGCTCCAGATGGTTGAGAGTAGTTAGAACTCTTGTGCAGTATGATAGTTAATACGAAACCATAGTTCCATAATGTATAATATTGATAAGTGTTAAAACTACACTTTCTCATGCGGAAAATGAAAAACACTCCTTTGACTCCTGGCAGTGCACTGCTGCCAAAATAATCAATGACGCTAATCCATCAAAGCAGCTTTCATTGAAATACCAGTGTACCCAACACAGAATTCCGATTTCACTCTCCTCATTTTCGAAATTTTTTGCATTCACATTTCTATCAACGCCCTCAAAAGCCCTTCTGTCTCTTTCTAAAAAGTCATCCAAATATAAGATCCAAAGCTGATAATCTCACCAATTCTACTAAAATAATTCCTCTACGTATATAGGTATAAGAAACAGAGGTAAATCTGTATTTTAAAATATTAAATTAGAATTCATTTTTAAGCTTAAATGATTATTATTTTGATATTATTAATTGAAATAATATCAATAATCTTCAACTTAAATGTGAAACAGAAAAAGTATACGGCATAAAAATTGAAATAAATGATATCAATAATTTTCAAATGAAGAATGAGATGATTGAAATGCTGGTTTCCTATAAGGTCTCTGTGGCTCAATTGTCAAAAAAGTTACTCTCAAATAAAGTAGAGGTTCCGAGTTCGAGTCTCGGTCGCGACCGTTTTATTTTTTCCATTTCATATTACAACTTTTTAAAAATCATTTTTCTGAAATACAAAAGCTCATGTAAAGGTATTTTACACAGATAATTCCGTCACGCGTATGATTATCATAGCTAGTAGACAATAACTCGAAGAAGAAAAAAATATTTTACGGCTTACTCACCCCATAAGGATCTTCTTATTTATGCTTAGAGCATTACAGCGAGTCGAGTGATTTGGCTTTCAAGCTGAAATTCTCGGGCTTTGAGCAATTATTTTCACGCAAGACGGCTTCGAACGATTAACAATTTCAAATGTATGACAAGGCGATATTCTGTAATTATGACTTCCGAGAAACGAAACCTGTATCAAAGGATCTGGGTAGATAATTATTTAAATGTTTGCAGTGGGTATGAATGTCAACATGTTGAAACCGTTATTTGTCTTAATCACAGATGGTATAAAATATTAGTAACTATACATAAAAACCGATTAGTTTCAATGAATTGTACTTTAAGAGTAATGTATTCAAACCACACAAATTCCTTTTTATATTATATTTGAATTATACTTATTTTAAAGTAGCTCTAGCCACTTACTCTAGTGAGAAGTTGTTTTACAATTTACATTTTCTCGCAATATTGTCCAAGTTGCCTAAAAAATATAAAAATAATGAGTTCTATTTTATAGTTAAAATAAATAAATAAAACAACTCAGTTGTACACTAGATTTTTTCCATACCTTTTGAATGGAAAAAGATCATTAAATTTGGTTGGTTAAAGTTCTTCAAAAATAAAAGATCACTGCCTGTATCTGGAGAAATAGTAAAAAAAAAAAGATTTTCAAAGAAATATGGAATTGATAAAAATGTCTGTAAATAAAAAGAATAGTGTAAGGGTTTTGAGGTAAGTCTTGATCGCAAACTAATCTTTTTTTCTTTTTCAGTGACATCTTCTAATTAATATTTTAAATTGTTTTTCTTTGATTTCTAAGTGATAATTTCTAAGGTTCTTACCCTGATGTTTTTTCAACTAAGTCTCTACCTATCCTGCCATTTTGCTATTCGATTTACGTATTCAAAAACACCTTGTTCAAAACAATTGACAATCAAAACAGAAGAGTTTGATGTGAAAAACCGTGTCGTTCGTCGGTTTTTCGCTTGTTCGTCGGTTTGTTGTCTTGTTCTCCAAATACTATAAAATAAGTGTGGTGTTTTGTGAATAAGAAGACTTAAATCTGTGGGGTGAATTAGTTTCGTTAGTTAAACAATTGTGTAACAAGACTTCGAGAACTTCAACTTCATCGGTGAGTAAATGGTTTCTCATTGTTCCTTCATTCCTTAATTTTTCACAAGCTACAATTAGACACCACTATTTTCCAAATTCATTTAAAGTTGGAACCACATTTGGCGTTTTGTCGCAGCTTCGGATCTACCGGTTTCAATAATTGAAATTAAAATAATGTAATGTAATTACATATCAAATACCTGTCCAACTAACTGAAAGAACGCTGTTAGTGAAAAAAACATTATATTGCATCAACCTTTAAATTCAGCATACCGTTTATCAACATATTTCAGTTTTATTAAGACAATGTGTGTCAAAAGCAAATTGCGAAATTTTTATGAAAAACAACCATGAAATTTTTCAGCAATAAACGTTATAAACGATCGTGTAGTAAAGCTGTTTTTGTGCAATTTACATTAAATCAGTGAGCTTTATATCAAAAAAAAGAAACGACTTAATAAAATGCTTATTTCGGTGAACGTAAATACAAATTTTAATAATAATAGTCCCGCAAGTTTATTTAAATTAAGCGTTTTCGTGGTGGTAAATAAATTAAGGGTTTTTTATCATTTTTTTCTCGTAGTATTTACATTTAAGTGGGTAGCGGTTAAAGAAAATTTAATTTTTTTTTTTTAGTAAATTTTCAGGCATAAAACATGTCAAAAAAATAAAATAACCTCTACTAACGACTTAGGGGACTAACGACTGAAGAAATAAACAAAAAATAATGTTTTTTGGGCCTGTCTGGTGTGCTCGAAGTTTGGTCAATTTTCTCGAATAGATGCTATTTCTTTGGCTTGTCTAAGCTCTAGGAGTCAAAATGTATTCTGTTGATCGGCGACATTAGTTTTCTTTCAAATCAATATACATCACACTTTTAGAAGTTTTCTGTTCAGTGGCACCGACACAAGCTAACGTTTAAAAACAATCATCAAACAGGTCTAGCCACAGCTTCAGCCCATTTTATTTTGGCATTCCAACGGTTCCCGTTAACCGCCGAATCTCGGCCTGTCAGCATTTCATCAAATTTAAGGTTGGGTTGTTTGATCAGTCGTTTATGTGCGCCCAAAATTAACGATTATCATAACGAAACCAAACGCCGAGAGGCCGTAAATCGGCGGTAAGGGGAGACCGTTCAAATGTAAAAAAATCAAAACGGTACGGCGCTAGACGTTATATGATGACGTCTAATGTGACGGGAGTTCGTACACCTTGGCCCAGTGAAGAGCTTGCTATTATTATATCGACGCCGGAATGGGAAAAGGGCTGAAGCGCAATTTTGGGAAGTGTACACCAGAGCACTTTCAAGTTTTTTTTGGTCAAGGTTTTCTCCCAAACGGTACATATATTTTAGATGGTCGAAGCGCCACAAAAATCATCAGAATCAAACGAGAGTCAGAGCATTCGATGCAGAAAAAAACTGAATGACACTACATATTAAACTCATTAGGTAGTCATTTATTATTAGACTGTAACGCTTTGATTCACGTGAGTAGAAATATCAGTACATCAGGTGAAAGGAGTGGTCATTGTTTCAAATATACAATAGGTTTCCGCTTCATGTTTAGAACTCGATTCGTCTGATTGCTAGCTGAGCGTTCTACAACCGTGCTGTCGAAATGTTTATTATCTTCATGTAAATGTTTATAATATATCGTCGGCATACAAGCAAAAGTGACCAACTGCAAAAACGCCGAAAATTAGAAAACCGACCGAGTGCTATTGAAAAAGCATTATGGTTATGGGAAAAAATTGCCACCGTCATCCGACATTGTATAAAAAAGTTACACAGATGGTAAAAGTGACTATTTACAAAAACGAGCTTTCTTGTACAAGCAAAACCATTGACAATGACAATAGTCAATTTTGCCTGTAGATCCAGGCTTTATAAATGGCAGTTGGTCAATTTTCGCAGTATGCTTTTACACGTGATTCTGAAGTTAGTCGCATTGTCATAGTCTGTTTAGGTTATTTAGTTCTGAAATTTGTTATTTCATTAAAATTTTTAAAATTGGTTTTATTTTAAATATTTCATTTGACAAAAA